>PVJC01035818.1:0-18044 GCA_004026665.1 Murina feae | reverse complement strand
CACAGTCAGCCCAAGCCCCATTGTCTTGTCATTGTGCCTATTATAGGTTACTAGTGACCCAGTGCACGAAATTTGTGCACATTAAAAGGGGAATAATTAGGGGAAATATTTTCATATTGTTTTTTGCCCTTTCTCTATAATAGAAGTATCAGAGATTAAAGAAAATTAGTAAAACATATATGAAAATCTTCCTCCTGTCAGAGTGTGGGGTGCACCATGGAACCCAGAGTCAAGTCTTCAACCACTCACGTGCACCTCAAAATCGCTCGAGACCCAAACCTGGATGGTCCCCCTTCATTGTGCTAGATCCAGACCTGGCTGGTCCCACCCTGTCAAGCCCTGCCAGGTAGGGGGGTGCAGCCTCAGGTCCCCTGGGTGCCAGGGCAGGGGGGCACAGCCTGAGGTCCCCTGGCCTGGTGCTTGGGTGGGGGCATGGCCTGAGGTCCCCTGGCCCAGCACCAGGGTGGAGGGCACACCTTGAGGGACCCCATCAAGTCCTGCTGGGTGGGGGGCACAGCCTCAGGTCCCCTGGCCTGGGGCCAGGGTGGGGGGCATGGCCTGAGGTCCCCCAGCCTGGCACCAGGGAAGAGGGTGCAGCCTGAGTTCCTCTGGCCTGGTGCCAGGGCGGGGGGAGCAGCCTGAAGTCTTCTGTCAAGCCCTGTAGGTGGAAGGCATGACCTGGGGTCCCCTGTCAGGCCCCATGCAGGAGGTGGGTGGGTGAGCAGCCTCAGGTCCCTACTGATTGCTCCTTAAAGCTCGTTATGGGAACTTAGCCTCAGCTGTGGGTGCAAATTGACTGGAGTGATGGTCAATTTGCATATTCCCTCTTTATTATATAGGATAGTCCAATCCTTCCTAGTCTGTTCCCAACATATTTTGTTATCTTCTCCTTCTCTTCCTCAGGCCAAAGCTGCCCAAGAGGAATTACACCCACTGAGCAACCATCATCTGCATATTTTTTTCTTTTTAATCTCTTTATTGTTGAAAATGCTATAGGTGTCCCCTTTGTTGTTGTTCTTTTTCCCATTGATCTCTCCCACCCTGGATCTGCCTCTCCCAGTCCTTCACCACTCTATTGTCTATGTCCATGGGCTATGCATATATACAGATAAGTTCCCCAGTTAATCGCTCCCTCTCACACCCACACACCCAACTTCCCTCTGAAATTCATCAGTCTGTTTCATGCTTCTATGTCTCTGGATCTATTTTGTTCATCAGTTTATTTTGTTCATTAAATTCCATATATGAGTGAGATCATGTGATATATCTTTCTCTGATTGGCTTATTTTGCTTGTCACCTGCATATTGAGGTAAATGTCCCTTCATAGCCCTAAACCTTCATAAATTGTTTGCTTGTATAATTGTTTCATTTACTTGTTAATCCTTACCATTTATTTTTAAAAATAAATGGTAATCCTTACCTTTCATTTATTTTTAAAAATATGTTTTATTGATTTCAGAGAAGAAGGGAGGGGAAGAGAGAGATAGAAACATCAATGATGAGAGAGAAACATTGATTGGCTGCCTCCTGCACAACCCCTACCTGGGATTTAACCCATAACCCAGGCATGTGCCCTTGATCAGAATTGAACCCAGGACCCTTCAGTCTGCAGGCTGATGCACTATCCACTGAGCTAAATCAGCTAGGGCTCCATTGATTTTTAGAGACAGTGGAAGGGGGTGGGGGGGTGGAGGGAAACATTGATGTGAGAGAGGGACACACACATCAGTTTGTTTCCCTGTCTGGGGCTAGAGATCAAACCTATAATCCAGGTATGTGCCCTTAACCTGGAATCGAACCCAAGACCCTTAGTTCCTTTGGCCAATGCTCTAACCACTGAGAAAACAGGCCAGAGCTGCTTGTGTATTTATGAATATACACGTGACTTATTCCTGAGAGGTCACACAATCTTCCCCGTTGCCAGGAATTTGCCACCTCTTTCTATCTGGTAAATTCCTATTCACACATCAAGACCAGCTCAGATATCAAGTCTCTGTAGGCTTTTCTAACACTCCCACTTCCAAGATAGGATTAATGCTTCCTCATCGGTACTTCTAAAGCACTTTACACAAGTCAGTGCTTATTTCATTGCATCACTATAGGTATCTAAGTGCTTATTTCATTGCATTACTATAGGTATCTAAGTGCTTATTTCATTGCATTACTATAGGTATCTAAGTGCTTATTTCATTGCATTACTATAGGTATCTAAGGAGACACAGGCTAATGCAATCGAGTGCTCCTGACCTGAAAGGGTTGTTGGGAAGTTTAATGGGATAATATATGTACTGTTAATATTTTCATCATCTCTTTCCTAATAATAGCAGTAACAATCTGTATTGCAATTTACAAAGTATAAATATTAATCATGTTTTTTAAAATGTATTTTTATTAATTTCAGAGAGGAAAGAGAGTGAGAGAGAAATAGAAACATCAATGATGAGAGGAAATCATTAATTGGCTGCCTCCTGCATGCCCCCTACTGAGGATCAAGCCCAAAACCCAGTCATGTGCCCTTGACCAGAATTGAACCTGGGACCTTTCAGTCTGCAGGCCGATGCTCTATCCACCGAGCCAAACTAGATAAGGCTTCAATTATGTTTTATACAGTCTCTTGTTTTATCTGGGAATACATCTGTGAGATAGGGATGGTACTATTATTTCTGTTTTATAGTTGCAGAAAGTGAAGTACAGGAGGAGGAAAGAGTGATAATGTAGATGGTTCAGTGGCATGCTTGCCACACAAAAGTGCTCCATCAGTATTTGTTTAAATGGAATCAAGCTTTCTGGTTATAAAATCTATGATCTTTCCATTAAAGCACACTGCTTTTTCTAAGCTGTAACCAGTATTTTTTCAAATTGTGGGTAGCCAATCATATTGATTAATAAATTCAATGAAATAGGGACAACTAAAATGGGAGGGGAAAAGAGAATAGAAAAGTTCAGAGTACAGGATAAGCAGAGTTCTGTGATACTTGGTGGTAATGTAAAATGTATTTATTACCATGGGTCATGGAAGAAAAGAAAGTATGAAAGCCCCATATTAGCCCAATGCCAAGTTCAAAATGAACATTTATTAAATGGAATTACAGCACTTTCACTTTGTATATATTTTTGTTTACCTGAGCTGTCTCCTTTATTGGTGGTTACTGGAAAGCATCTTTATTTTCCCAATTCCTTGCTAGTAGAGTGCTCATTAGGAATTTGATACACTTAATAAATGGGTGTCAAATTAAAACCTGTATAAATATATCAATAAATGAAGGCATGATATAGATCAATAAATATGGTTGCTAATGACTGCTGTTCTATCTCCTTCCAGATTTCTTCCTCTTCAACAGCCAGACCCAAACACTAAGTTGATAGTTTCTAAAAACCCTGTTGGTGTCTGGAGTAAACAGTGAGGCCAAGAATTTGTACCCAAGTGTGTGTGTGTGTGGGGGAACAGAGGTGGGCTAGAAAGGGCCAATGGGGTGGAAAAAGGGGACATATGTAATACTTTCAACAATAAAGATTTAAAAAATTCTTTTTGTAGCCCCACGGCATGGCTCAGTGATTAACCTTCCACCTATGAACCAGGAGGTGACAATTTGTTTCCCAGTCAGGGCACATGCCCGGGTTTCGGGCTCAACCCCCCAGTGTGGGGCAGCCAATGAATGATTTGGTCTCATCATTGATGTTTCTGTTGCTCTCTTCTTTTCCCTTCCTCTCTGAAATCAATAAAAAAAATATTTAAAAAAATTTTGTACTCAATAACTATCACTTGCCCTTAGTCAACATGGTATCCTAAATGGCTTGGGGGGAGGGAGGGAGTGTGCGGGGCAGGAGGTGTACAAGAGAGAAAACTAAAACTGTTGACCTTAGTAAAAATGGCTGCCGTTGGCTTCGCTCTATGAGAATGCGCATGCTTAAATCTGTCCCCGCCCCCTCCGGCCCTGCTGCGCATGCGTCGCAGCGTGGAGGGACAGCGCGGGAGGGATAAATTTCTCTGTGATTGGCTGGAGGGGGATTTCAAACTAGAGCAGGCGGCGCGGTGCAGCTCTGTCGTTGGGTGCGGCGCGGAGGGAAGCGGAAGGCTGCCCAGGTGGGGCCCAGAGACCCGGCCAAGTGGGCTCGGGGGCTGCGAGAGGAGGTCGGTCTGGCGCTGGGTTTGTGGTGGGAGGGAGGGCGTCGGCAGTGGCGAGCCGTGGCCCCGCCGGTGCCAATGAGAAGGCGGCACCCACAGCCCCTCTGCTGGGACCCGGCCGGGCGGGCGCTGAGCGGCCTGCAGGGGTGGCGGCCGGGGAGGCGGGGGTGGACTTCGCTCCTGCGCCGCGTTCCGTAGACCGCCGAGGCGTCTTTTTGTCCAGGTGGTGGCTGGAACAAGGCAAGGGTGTGGCTGCCACCTCGATAAGAGTTGGGGAGTTTTAGGGGTAGCACCCCCGTCCTTCGCGAGGGAGAGACGCTGACGTGAGAGGGGCCGCGGCGGCGGAACGGGGAGGGCCTTCCCTGCGGGCTCCAGGTCCTGGCCGCGCAGTGCCCTCTGGCCTTTCCCACCCGAGTTCTTACCTTAGTAATTCTCTCTGCAGGGTTTCATTCGTAGGCGGAACGGGGGGTGGGTGGGAACATAAGTCTTTTTTTTTTTTAAAGAAATGTCATTATCATTCTCTTCACTGAGAAGGCGCCTTTCCTGTAGCTTAATCATTCAGCAATGTAAGTGCGAAATGTAAGTAAAGGCAGTCTTACGTGGTTGTAAAGGAGCTTGCAGTTTACTTGGGGGTGATAGTGGGCTTGTACACTGTTGAAGGTAATGGGGCACATTCATTAGGACAGCGCTTTTAGAAAACATTTTGGCAACATTTAGCAAGAGCCACAAAAAGTTTTTTAAAAAATATATTTTATTGATTTTTTTTACAGAGAGGAAGAGCGAGGGATAGAGAATTAGAAACATTGATGAGAGAGAAACATCGATCAGCTGCCTCCTGCACACTCCCTACTGGGGATGTGCCCACAACCAAGGTACATGCCCTTGACTGGAATCGAACCCGGGACCCTTCAGTCCGCAGGCCACTGAGCCAAACCGGTTAGGGCCACAAGAAGTTTTTACTCTCTGTTATAGTAATTCCAACCTTGGAAATCTAAACAACACGGCCACCTGGAGAAAAGCACTGTCCATGGGATATTCAAGTCACTGCAATGAATATTTATTAATCATTTGCCAAGGGTCGGGTACTGTTCTGTTCACCAGGGGCTCCACCATGAACAAAACAGACAAAAATCTCTGCTTTCTTGAAACTTACTTACACTATTGGGGAGACAGACAATAAACCAAATAAATAAGTTAATATGTATGTTCTTAGATGGAGATAAGTGCTTTGGAGCAAAATAAAGCAGAAAAGTGTTGGAGTTTAAAAGCCTGCAGTTTAAAGTAGGGTGGCTAGCCCTGGCCGTGTGGTTTAATTGGTTGGAGTGTCATCCTAAACACCAGAAGGTTGTGGGTTTGATTGCTGGTCAGGGCACATACAAAAATTGTGGGTTCCAGCCCTAGTTGGGGTGTATACAGGAGGCAACCGATCAAAATCAATGAAGCCAGGCCACTTGTGCCTCAGTGGTTGAGTGTTGACCCATGAACCAGGAGTTCACCGTCAGATTCCTTGACAGGGCACATGCCGGGATTGTAGGCTGACCCCCAGTAGGGTGATGCAGGAGGCAGCTGATCAATAATTCTCACTCATCATTGATGTTTCTCTTTCTCTCTCCCTCTCTCCTTCCTTCTCTCCCTTCCTCCTTTCCTCCCTCCCTCTCCCTCTCCCTCTCCCCTGCTCCCCCTTCCTCTCTCTGAAATCAACAAAAACATTTTTTAAAATATATATTTTATTGATTTTTTTACAGAGAGGGAGTGAGAGGGATAGAGAGTTGGAAACATCTATGAGAGAGAAACATCAATCAGTTGGCTCCTGCACACTCCCTACTGGGGATGTACCCACAACCAAGGTGCATGCCCTTGACTGGAATCGAACTCGGGACCCTTCAGTCCGCAGGCTGACGCTCTATCCACTGAGCCAAACCGGTTAGGGCAACAAAAACATATTTCTTAAAAAATCAGTTAAGAAAACATATCTTTGGGTGAGGAATAAAATAGGATGGCTAGGAAAGACCTCACTGAGAAAATGATGTTTGAATAAACACTTGAAGGAGGTAAGGGAATGACTGCAAGAAGTTCCAGGCAGATGTAACTAGAAATTACCTGTGTCCAAAGAAGAGGACAGCTGAACAAATAATTTTTCATCAACTTTTTGGAACTTAATGGAAACATGATAGAAAAAAAGCAAAACACAAAATTATGTACAATCTGTGATTGTAATTTTTATGAAATAAATTTGAGCATAATGGGCAAAGATTAGATAAGGAGGTGCATATAGTTATTTAGGGTGGTGAGGCTTTAGTTTCACTATTAAAAATTAAAATTTTTTGAACATAGAAAATTAACAATATGAGGCAATGTTTTATATTTTCTAAATATTGTAGATAAAGGAGATCATTTTGGACTGAAATGGTTAGGGAATGCTTTGGTGAATTGATAAGACTTATACTAGATGTTGAAGAATGGAGCATTTCATAAAGGGAATTCACAAGAAAAAAGAGAATGTAATATATTGAACTGGTAATAATTTTCTGAGAAATAATTCAACTCGTCCCTTTGTTTTTCATTCATGTTGGCCTGAGGATGGTTTATTTACCCTTTGTGCAGTTAATTTGCTCATAAAAACATTTGTTTTCAAGATATTCCTTCTGTCTGCCAATTGTACAGAGGCTTTTTGAAAATACATTTTTTTTTTTAAATTTCAGAGAGGAAGGGAGAGGGAGAGAGAGAAATATCAGTGATGAGAGAGAAATCATTGATGGGCTGCCTCCTGCAGGCCCCCTATTGGGGATTAAGCCTGCAACCTGGGATGGGACCTGACTGGAAATCAAACCGTGACCTCCTGGTTCATAGGTTGACACTCAACCACTGAGCTACACGGCTGTATGGAGGCTTTTGATATGGTGAAGCAGAAACTGGACATTTGGGGGAAAGAAATGCTTTCATATAAAAGGATTCTATAGTGTTGAGACTCTTTCCTTGGCAGCAGGGAACATATATTGTTGATTTCTTGGGGATCTTCAGATTTAGTAATATTTGTGACAACGTTTTTCATTAAAACTCTTCCTGAAAAATTCAGGCAATCTTCCATTGCTTTGGCTTACAATATTTAATACCCTTGATGCATCTAAAATACATGATGTATAGGTCTCTTAATAATGTTTTTTGTAAGGGGAGGAAGAAGAGGACAGAGCCTTTGCCCAGGATACTCTGCAATAAAGTCTGTAGTTGTCTGTTATTCTGAAGGACAGACGATGTCTGTCTCTTGGCTGGGTGATTGAAATTAAATTGGGGACTCAAAGCAATCACATCAAGCTGAGACTTTTTCCCGGTGATGCAAAATGCTCCCTTAGGGATACTCACAGGTTGGGAATCTGTAACAATGACTTCTCCACCTCTGGGGCTTCTCATCAATAACAGCTGAGATATTCTAGCACCTTTTTGCTTAAAGTGCTCTACAAACTGATTTCCTTGCTCCACATAGGAATCATTTCAGCTTTCCCAAAAGGCAGCTGCCTCTGTAGTGAAAAGTGACAGCTGTTTTACAGCTGCAAAGCAATGTACTGCAATATGACATTGTTTTTGTTTCCTTTCACATTAGTGTATCTCCTAGCCATGGAACTAAATAATAAAAGGGGAGAAATAAAGAAGTACTCATGAGGGTGAAAATGTGACCCAGGAGGAAAATTAAAGCCATTTTCAATGGACATTGAATAGGATGAGTAATTTTTAACTTTACAATTTGGCTGCAATATCATAGTTACATAGAACTGATGCAAAAAGATATTTAGTCCTCTATAAAAGTTTTTAATTCCTGAGAGTCACTTCTATAGAACTTTAGTAAAAAAATGAATGATAGGCCCTAGCTGGTTTGGCTCGGTGGATAGAGTGTCAGCCTGCGAACCCGAAGGTCCCAGGTTCGATTCTAGTCAAGGGCACATGCCCGGGTTGTGGGCTTGATCCCCAGTGATCCCCAGTGGGGGACTTGTAGAGGCAGCCAATCCATGATTCTCTCTCATCATGGATGTTTCTATCTCTCTCCCTCTTCCTTCCTCTCTGAAATCAATAAAAATATATTAAAAAAAAATGAATGATGGTCCCCTATTGTCTAAAGAAAAGAGAATTATGTTTTCCCAGTGCTGTTTTTTTTATCATCCTAAATTAACCTATGTTAGAGGAAAAACTGTTAGACAATATAAGCCTCATTAAGAACAGCTTGTTTAAAAACAAGCCTAGAACTGGTCAGATTTTGCTGTCCCCCATTCTTCTTGGTCTGGGGTCCAGCTATGATTTTGTAATCACTGTTCTATAGTGTAAATAACTGTCAGACCAAAGCAAAACCAAAAATTTCATATGTACTATAATAATACCCTTTATTTTTATGATAAGATTCAATTTATACATTATACAACTGTTATTTATTTTTATTGATTTCAGATAGAGAGGGAGAGGGAGAGGAGATAGAAACATCAATGATGAGAGAGAATCATTGATCAACTGTCTCCTGCAGGCCTCCCACTGGGGATCCAGCCTGTAACCCGGGCATGTGCCCTGACCTCCTGGTTCATAGGTTGATGCTCAACCATTGAGCCACACTGCCTGTGTTATACATTATAAAACTTTTAACAACATTAATTGATAATATTCTGTGAGGTAATTAGAACAAGTATTATTGTTCCTATTTATAGACTAGGGGCCCGGTGCACAAAAATTTGTGCACTCAAGAGGTCCCTCAGCCCGACCTGTGCCCTCTTGCAGTCTGGGACCCCTCTGGGGATGTCCACCTGCTGGCGTGCCTAGTCAGCCTGGGTGAGGGGCTGATGGCAGTTTGCAGGCTGGCCAAGCCCCCCAGTGTGGACCCTCACCCCATGGGGGTGTGGCCAGCCTGGGTGAGGGGCTGAGGGCCATTTTCAGGCTGCCCACAACCCCTTCAGGTTTTGGGTCCCTACTGGGGTACCTGGCCAGCCTGGGTGAGAGGCTGATGGCTGTTTGCAGGCTGGCCAAGCCCCCCAGTGGGGACCCTCACCCCATTGGGGTGTGGCCAGCGTGGGTGACGGGCTGAGGGGTGTTTTCAGGCTTTCAGGCTGCCCACAGCTCCCATTGACCCAATGTCCCAGCAAGGCTGGCTGGAAGCAGGTTTTTGGGGTTTATCTTCTATAATCGATACACTATTCCTTTTATCAGAGGCCTAGGCAGCTTGTGGCTTCTATAATTGAAAGAATGTTGCCTTAGTAAATTCTAGGCAGGCAGTTTCCTCCATCGCTGTTGCAACCGAAGGCTGCTGTTTGCTTTACCTCTGAGGCTTCTATAATTGAGACAATGTTGCAAATATGTTGTTGCCTGGAGCCGGGAGAAGCCCAGCTGGCAAACAGTTTTACTCCTGCTGCAACAGAAGCTGCCTGTTTACTCCAGCAGTTCCGTGAGTGCCAGCCTCCATCTTGGCTGGGTTAATTTGCATACATTCGCTCTGATTGGCTGGTGGGTGTGGCTTAGGCGTCCCGAAGAAATGGTCAATTTCAATATTATGCTTTTATTAGATTAGATATGTCTCAGAAATTAAGTGGCTCACCCAAAGTTATACTACTGGTAAATAGAAGAACTAAGACTTTATTCCAGGGCTCTGCCCTGCCCCTTTTTAACATTAAAAAAAAAAAATCTATATTATACATTGGTGTTCATGTAGAATGGAAATTCTTTTGACAATAGAGTGATGACTGGGTGTATATGTATGTATGTATGCATGTATGTGTATGTGTGTGTCTTCTCTGACTTTTGTCAAATATTTTTAAAAACTGAGTGTATATACAATAGTGCCAAATATAAGGTTTTTGTTCTCGGATTTACAGTTTACCTGGGATGGAACATACATGCTAAAGTGCAAGGTATATGTGTCTGAGTGCCAATTAAGTAAAGCAGTGGGGGAAAGATCAGGTGAAGTGAGTGATGATGACCTGCATGTGATGAGGGGATGCTTATAATACACATCAGAGGAGAATGCACAGGTTTGGTGATTATACTTATAAGGAAGGGACTAACTTTAGGTGATTGTGAGATTTGGAACTGAGTGACTGGGAGAATGATAAAAATAAGGAATCAAAATTGGGAGTCAGTAGGATTGGGTAGGTCAGTGGGTAAGGTAATTGATAATAAAGTCAAGCCTATACTGTATGGTACTGTACTGAATACTGTAGGCAATTGTAACACAATGGTAAATATTTGTATATCTAAACATAAAAGGTACAGTAAAAGTGTGGTATATAAGATAAAAATGGTACACCCAAATCAGGCACTTACCATGAGTGGAGCTCGCAGAACTGGAAGTTGCTCTGGGTGAGTCAGTGAGTGAGTGAATGTGAGGGCCTAGGACATTACTATACATACACTACTGTAGACTTAAGCACTGGGCTAAAGTAAATTTATAAATTTTTTCTTCAATAATCTTAGTTTACTGTAATGTAACTTTTTTTTTTTTTTTTTTTACTTTATGTATATGAGGGGATAAGATTGAATAATATCTCAGAATCAAGCCCAACATCTGGGGCATCCTAAGCAAATTGAGAGCTGCTGAGTTGGCATTAGGAGACAGGGTAGGGCTGGTGATATAAATGAGTGAGTAGTCTGTAGAGATGTGATAATTAAAGTGGAATAGTTCGATACATTTTTTGAGAGGTTGGAGGATTGAACTAAAGCAGCGGTTCTCAACCTGTGGGTTTCGACCCCTTTGGGGGTCGAACGACCCTTTCACAGGGGTCGCCTAAGTATATCCTTCATATCAGATATTTGCATTATGATTCATAACAGTAGCAAAATTACAGTTATGAAGTAGCAATGAAAATAATTTTATGGTTGGGGGTCACCACAACATGAGGAACTGTATTAAAGGGTCGTGGCATTAGGAAGGTTGAGAACCACTGAACTAAAGGAATGTCTGATGTTGAGAGAGAAGAATAGAGAAAAATCCATAATCAAACTATTTGTAAAACTAAAATTCTAAATTTAGAGACTATGATGGTCTGACAGAGTTAGGGTTACCTCTGCTATTTTACAATACAGCGCTGGGAGTACGGTTAAGCAACTATTTTCTAGGCACTAGGCATCGTATTAGGAGAACAGTATAGATTGAGGTAGTTTTATGAGATAACAGTTACAATGACAAGATGTCCCCAGGTAGGTTCTTTGTGTCCTTAGACTTTTCAGGAATTAGGTTGTGTTTTCAAGAGAGTACCTCCCCTAAATCCTCACTCTAGGAAGTGGTATGCATAAAAAAACATAGGGAAGAAGAATAATGGACTAGAAGAACTTGAGAAAATATGAGGATTTCTTATAAAGGGGCAAAGGATGCAGTTATTGTATTGTCATTTAAAATATAAAAACTTCCTGCAAAAAAAAATTTTTTTTAAACAACCAGTTTTTAGTACCCTAGTTGCACTGTGAAATACACCTTTTTTGCATTCTTGGTCAGTTTTCCTAGGTGCTGAGCTTATAGTCCCAACATTCAGATGAATGCTGAAATGATAGAAATCAGTATCCCATATTAAAAGTGATCAGTATCTTCCATTTACAAGGAGCCAAAGGAAATCATTTGAGTAGGATCCTGAATGCCCTATTCTTGCTTCTTTCCTGTAGCATTTGTATTTGCCTGTTGTGTCATATTGTTAAGTCCATGAGCTTCTCCGTGACTTCCAGATATCTTCCTGCCAGTTTCAATGCTATTATTTTAGTTTTGTTCTTAGTTTAGAGAAAGATCTTTGCAATAAATTTGTTGGTCTGGTTGCTTAGCAGCTAGCTGTGATCATGTAGCTTGGAACAGATACATTGCCATTTGAAAATCTTGGTTTCCAGCCCTAGTTCAGGTATATATATCATCCAAGCTTGGAATTGAAAGCTTTTTTGCTATTAGAGCAATCATCATACAAAGTACAAGTGAATAATTCTGTAGCATTTAATAGAAAATATCTTTATATATTCTTTTGTTCTTTGTGGTTTTCTTTTTCTTTCTTGCCCTCATAGCATATGGCATAATCTTATAAACATTATAAAATCACTAAACCTTCATAAAAGAGTTCTTCAAATTTTATTTAGAGTATGAAATAAGGGTCTGGACTAGAATGTTGAAGAGGTAATTAGATGAAACATAAGAATAATCCTTTAATGGTATTTCTTAAGACGTTCAGCTTTTATATGAATTTTGATTTTTTATTTTCTTGCTAGTTTATGTAATATCTAGTTGATGTCTTTCTTTCTTGACTGTTAAATGAAGAGCTTATTTCTCAAAGTGTTCCCAGTTAAAGTCTATTTGGAGCAGAACTGCTAGTAAGGACACCATTCTAATGTAATATCAGCAGGTCTTTGGGGGAAATACCAAGCCTGAAATTCACTATACAGAACACAGTAGCAAATGATTTTTCCTTTGCCCTTCTAACTGTGAAGGTGGTGTATTGTCTCCTTGATGCCAGAATGTGGTATAACATAAGCCTTTTCCTATACTTAGTATAAATTTATTAGACATAGTCCCTGCACACAGTCTAGCAGAGAGCCCTGTATTACAGAAATAATTCTTGTGCTGCTGAGCCGGCGATTTCCCCACTTAATCACTTGTGTGACGTCATCTGTGCTGTTGGTAAGAAATGTGCTGACCATGTCCTGCGTTTTAAAAGGCAGATGCAACAGGGGTACTAGCTAAAAATGAAATTAAAAATAAACCTTTAAGTTATCTTGAAGGTCTTAAGTGTCCAGAAGGATTAAAGTGGTAGAAGTGTTCTTAATCAATATGCTTGACTAAGAACCACCTAGGTGTATTTGGTCACCTAGTAATCAACGGACATGCTTGTCCCTAATTACTTTCCTCTCAGCTCTGTGGTGATTGCAGAGCGGAGGAAAAGCAGTAAGAGGGTATTATAATCAGAGGTCTGAAATGCTGTTCTAATTTTCAAATGAGTATTAAACATTCCAACTTTGTTTTTATAATAAGGATTACACAAACTGTTGACTTGCGATTCTTATAATGGTAGCTACAAATGGAAGAGACCAGATGTTAGTCACTGATGACTGTACTGGGTTGCGACTGAATCTTTTGTCTGGGGGAGAAGGCAGGACCCCTAATGTATATTTGTTTTATTGGCAGAAAGATGGATACTATGATGCTGAATTTGCGGAATGTGTTTGAGCAGCTTGTACGCCGGGTGGAGATTCTCAGTGAAGGAAATGAACTCCGTAAGTCATTCTGAGCTGGCTTGTGTGAAGAGAGAAAGCGTTTCAGGCGTGGGTTTTCTAAAGAGCTGAAGTACATTCCAATCTGAAATTTGTTTTTTATTTGGGTTTCCTAAAAAGAAAGTGATGTTCACGTATCCATGATTAAAGCTTAATGGACACTTATTCTAAATGATCACTTTTTCTGTAGTTCTTAAATGAGTTTATCCAGACTTTTTTTCCACTAAGTAGGTGCCAGTTTCATTTTTGTACCATGTACTGGGAAAAATCTGAATTTTCAAGGATGTTGCTTTTTTTTTTTAGACAGTAGTTGTCTACATTTTTTATCCTGGGCTTTCTGTGTTCTAAAGAACATTTTCAATTGAAGAGGAGAAAAATGTTATAACATCTTTTTGAGTAATTATTCATCTGCTTTTACCTACTTCATGTATTTGATGTTTAGTAATAAAGGATTGAGATTGGGTAGAGAGCTAGGGAAAAAAAGGAGTTGGTAATAAAACAGTCATCTGTGAAGCAGATTAGTGAGAAAGGAAGGTGGGGCTGGTAGCACAGACTTAAGTGATCTGGAAATATGCTATACCAGTTTCTCTTTGTGTTGCCATTCTCTCCTATTTCAGATTTTTATTAATACTTAATTTAGTAAGTCTTGCTTTTAAGTCAGCCTCAATGCTAAAAAGTAATGTAGCCCTGACTGGTTTGGCTCAGTGGGTATAGCGTTGGCCTGTGGACTGAAGGGTCCTGGGTTCGATTCCAGTCAAGGGCATGTACCTTGGTTGCAGGCATGTCTCCAGTAGGGGGTGTGCAGGAGGCAGCTGATTGATGTTTCTCTCTCATTGATGTTTCTAACTCTCTATCCCTCTCCTTTCCTCTCTGTAAAAAAAACAAAACAAAAAACTAATAATAAAGAGTAATATGCAAATTAACCATCACTCCAAGATACCTAAGCCACACCCACCAGCCAATCAGTGGCTGTATGCAAATTAACCCAGCCAAGATGGTGGCCGGCAGCCACAGAGGTAGCGCAAACAGGAGGCTTCTGTTGCACCAGCAATGGAGGGAACTGCCTGCCTAGGCCCGTTGGGCCTCTACTCAAGGCAACAACATTTCAATTATAGAAGATAAGTAAACCCAGAAACCTGATTCTAGCCAGCCTCGCTGGGACTTTGGGTCAATGGGAGCTGTGGGCAGCCTGAAAACGGCCCTCAGCCCTTCACCCAGGCTGGCCACACCCCCATGGGGTGAGGATCCCCACTGGGGTGCTTGGGCAGCCTGTAAACAGCCATCAGCTCCTCACTCAGGCTGGCCAGGCATGCCAGCAGGTGGACATCCCCAGAGGGGTCCCAGACTGTGAGAGGGCACAGGCCGGGCTGAGGGACCCTCCCCTCCCCCCCGAGTGCACAAGTTTTTGTGCACCGGGCCCCTAGTATATATATAAAAGTAATGTAAGAACTATGTCTTAAACTTAAAAAAAATCCCTACTGTATATAGTAATGGCATCTTGCTTATGCCATTCAATATTTCCTTCAATTTGACTGATGTTTTTATTAGCTCTTATCCACTTACAGGCCTTTCAAAACTGTATTCTATTTTCTCTCTCTAATAGCTGTTACATGACCCTATCATCTGGTACCAGCTCAGTAACCATGATGGCATACTAATTAGCCTTCTTTTTGAGATCACGTCATCTCAGAAGGTGGATAACTTTGGAGTCTAGTGGGGAGGTGTATTAAATAGATCTTAAAATTCAGGTTTATTCAGCAAATATTTAGTGAGAACCTATCACAACCTCTAGCACATGTTGAGTTGAGGGAAAGGGGTAACTAAATGGCTTAATGGAGAAAAGTAGAATTTGACTTGAGTCTTAGATATAGGGTAGGATACCAATAGAACATTTAGGGTCAGGGGAACAGCCTAAATGGAGGCAAGAGGATGTGGGGTTGGGGGGAATAGGAGTAAGGGGCAGAGACATACTCAGAGCTGTACTTTTGGAAGATTACCCTGGCAGAGGTGGAGGCTGCATTAGAGTGGAGGCTGGGAGAATGATGAGACATGGTTACCATTGCTCAGGAAAGGCAACGGGAGTCCTAACTGGGATCGTGTAAAGAATGGAAATAAGGGGAAACGGGTAGAAGAGATTGTGAGAATAAGATCTCTAGGAGGAGGCAGCTGGTAGATGTTGGGGCAGAGAGAGGAATCTGAGGTTTGAAATCTCAATAACTATGCTGACTTTTAATAGTTATTTCTGTGTCTCTATCTGTAAAATATGAATTTAAATGTCTGTCTTTGTGGGATTTCTGTGAAGATTGGGGATAAAATGAGATACTAGTTGTGAAAATACTTTGGAAATAGTTATACTAAGAATATACAAGGTATTTATTTTTACAGATACCCTTATTTTATAAGCAAATTTATACCTTCCCATTGATTTCTGTTATAAAATAGAGGTATATTTTGTCTCCCTTTTAAATCCCTAACTTGGAATGTTGGCTTCTGAGGAACTAAAGTGGCTCAGTGTTTTCTAGACTCTAGAACAGCAGTTCTCAACCTGTGGGTCGCAACCCCTTTGGTGGTGGAACGACCCTTTCACAGGGGTCGCCTAAGACCATCCTGCATATCAGATATTTACATTACGATTCATAACAGTAGCAACATTACAGTTATGAAGTAGCAACAAAAATAATTTTATGGTTGGGTCACAACATGAGGAACTGCATTTAAAGGGCCAGAAGGTTGAGAACCACTGTTCTAGAATCTCTTTCCTGCAATCACCCTACTCTCTGTCCTTTTCTTTGACACAGGAATTCCTCCCATGCCGAGGTATCCCAACTCTTTATTCTCTTTCTTTAAAAATGTATTTTATTGATTTTTCACAAAGAGGAAGAGAAAGGGATAGAGAGTTAGAAACATCAATGAGAGAGAAACATCGATCAGCTGCCTCCTTCACACTCTGTACTGGGGATGTGCCCGCAACCAAGGTACATGCCCTTGACCAGAGTCTAACCTGAAACCGTTGAGTCTGCAGGCCAACGCTCCACCCACTGAGCCAAACCGGTTAGGGCCCAACTCTTTATACTTGAGTTTTATCATAACTTCATTCTTCTTTCTCCTTTTTGTGTAGTCTTTTTTTTTTTTTTTAAAGCTAAGTCCAAGGTTATTGAAAGATCAGAGTGAAGATTAATATTCAAATAAAATGACTTCAATGGCCTAAGTATTTTGTTATCTTTGTTTTCCCCAGTCACCATGATTTTTATTTTTATTATGAACTGCCTGAATTCTTTTTAAAAAATATATATATTTATTGATTTCAGAGAAGAAGGGAGGAGAGAGAGAAACATCAATGATGAGAATCATTGATTGGCTACCTCCAGCATGCCCCACACTGGGGTTTGAGCCCGCAACCCGGGCATGTGCTCTGACGGGGAATTGAATGGTTACCCCCTGGTTCATAGGTTGACACCCAACCACTGAGCCACACCAGCTGGGCTGCCTGAATTTTTTGATGTTGGTGTGTAAATTAGGAATAAATATGAGTATATTAGGTGCCTATTCCAATACCGTACTAGGTTTGTGCTATGCTATATAGTAGGGGATACTGAAGTGTATGTGATATGGTACCTGTCTTCAAGAAGATTATGGTATTTAAGTTTCAGAGATAGGATTCTTATGAAACTGATCGTATGAGTATCAAAATATATGCTGTGGGAAGTAGAGAAAAATTTAATGTGGAGCAAACAAATTAGGAAAGAGCAGATGGGTCTAGAAAAAATGAGTACATAAAGAAGAATAGGTAGGACATTTCATTTGGAGTGCATAGCTTGATCACAAGTGAGAAGGCAGAAATGAGCATGGGTCTGTTCTGAGGGCAGAGATAAACTGGGTTAGTTAGAGGATGTTGTGTGTTCTAAAAACTTTTTTATTTATTTATTACTTATTAATTTGTTACTTTATATTATACTAGTGGCCCAGTGCATGAAATTCGTGCACATTAAAAGGGATTAATTAGAAGAAATATTTTAATATTGCTATTTGCCCTTTCTCTATAATAGAAGTGTCAGAGATTAAAGAAAATTAGTAAAATGTATATGAAAATCTTCCTCCTGTCAGAGTGTGGGATGCACCATGGAACCCAGAGTCAAGTCTTTAACCACCCACGTGCACCTCAGAATCACTCGAGACCCAAGCCTGGATGGCCCCCCTTCATTGGGCTAGATCCAGACCCGGACGGTCCCACACTGTCAAGCCCTGCCAGGTGGTGGGGGTGCAGCCTCAGGTCCCCTGGGTGCCAGGGCAGGGGGCACAGCCTGAGGTCCCCTGGCCTGGTGCTGGGGTGGGGGGCATGGCCTGAGGTCCCTTGGCCCAGCACCAGGGTGGAGGGCACACCTTGAGGGCCTCCATCAAGTCCCGCTGGGTGGGGGACACAGCCTGAGGTCCCCTGGCCTGGGGCCAGGGCAGGGGGCATGACCTGAGGTCTCCTGTCAAGCCCTGCGGGTGGAAGGCACGACCTGAGGTCCCCTGTCAAGCCCCATGCAGGAGGTGGGTGGGCGCACAGCCTCAGGTCCCTGCTGATTGCTCCTTAAGGCTCGTTATGGGAACTTAGCCTCAGCTGTGGGTGCAAATTGACTGGAGTGATGGTCAATTTGCATATTCCCTCTTTATTATATAGGACTAGGGGCCCGGTGCACAAAAATTTGTGCACTCGGGGTGGAGGGA
>PVJC01035817.1:0-18116 GCA_004026665.1 Murina feae | reverse complement strand
CACAGGCCGGAGCCCCGCACAGGGAGCCGGTCGCCTGTGCTCTGTCCTGTGGCCGCCTGCCGGCTGCCCCCAGGGCGGAGGGGCCAGGGGTGCCGGCCGCACAGCAGGGGCTGCCCAGGGAACTGCTGCTGCATAACCAACGCCCAAATGCGGCGGCTTAAAGCTCCCTTTATTTTCATCTCTAATCTGCTTCCTGGGGAAGCTGACCTGTGCCGGTCACCACAGAACAAGGTGCGCGGCCGGGCTTTTTCAGAACCGGCGAGCGCGTCCCCGAGTTTCCAGGAAAGCCACGGCCTCCGAGACCGTCCGCAGAGGCTGTGCCGGAGGCCCTGTGCCCCGGCTCCGCGCTCACACTCAGCTGCCAGTGGTTCGTCCGGCTTTCCTTGCGTGAGCTCCTGCCTTTGTAAGATGTGGCTTCTGCTGAGAGATCTGAGAAATGAATGACCATATTTTATCTGGGTTCTCGGATGGCCCTCATGGAGATCCCCACCCCCTGCACCTCAAACAGCACCATCATGTGTGAAGCCAAGAGCTGGAGAAGCTGGGAGGCATGGGTGCGCATGTGTGTATGTGTGTTCATATGCATGAGTATGTACGTGTTCATGTGTGTGTGACTCTGGCTTGGAAATGACTCTAATTTGGTGTCACTCAATGAAGACCTGCAGTCCTGAAGCAGAGAGAGTGGCTATGCTGGCGAAAAGGTCGATTCTGACAGCAAGAAGAATGTCAAGGAATAGGAAACCTTCGAAGAGAGGTGAGTGTAGAGGCCTAGCCGGTTTGGCTCAGTGGGTAGAGTGTCGGCCTGCGGACTCAAGGGTCCCAGGTTTGATTCCGGTCAAGGGCATGGACCTTGGTTGCGGACACATCCCCAGGAGGAGGTGTGCAGGAGGCAGCTGATCAATGTTTCTCTCTCACTGACATTTTTAACTCTCTATCCCTCTCCCTTCCTCTCTGTAAAAAATCAATAAAATATATTTTTTTAAAAAGATGAGTGTAGAGAAAAATGCATTTCAGGAGAAGAAAATGAGTGAGGTGGGATAGGCGGAGGCTGACCCTGGTTACAAGGGTCCGTGAAATAGGACAGCCCGCGTCCAGGTCACACCCGAGTTACAAGGACAGTTTCTCTCCTGGCTCCCACTCCTGGATCCCACTAGGTTCACAAGCAGGAATCCCGTGAGCAGAGCGAACAAAAGCCAAACTGTTGCCTCTCACGGTCTTTCCCTGGAGGCCATACAGCGTCAGTCCTGTGGAAGCTGCGAGGAGCACAGCTGGCTTGAGACTTGCGAGGGCACGTCCGTCGGGCGCAGCAGGCGCGATGAGGTCACCGTCTTCACCCATTCAGACGGAGATCACGGGCCTCGGGTCCGTCTGCGGGAGAAGCAGAGGCAGGCCTTTGCGTCGTGTGAGTGTGAATCACCGCCCAGGACAAGGTGTTGGCAGCCCTGGAACCCGCAGGGCACGCAGCCCACTGGGGAGGTCTGTCGGACGGACCACGGGAGACACCTGAGGGTCGTGACTGAAGGCCGCGGGGGGGACAGCGTGGTCCTGTCGGGTAGGAGGGGGGCTGAGGGCAGGGGCTGGTGCGTGCACCTGTGGCAGGACAGGCTGGGTTGGGGGCGGGCGCAAGGCCGTCTTGGTAAGAGGCCTTTGACAATGTGCCCAGCGTCGGTGTGCCCGCTGACACTCCCACGCCTCCCGCAGGAAGCGGGCAGGCCTCTGCCTGTCCTAGAGAGTGTGGCACCGATGTTCCGCCCCTCTTCACCTCGGGGTGCTTCGGCCCCCAGGCACGTGGATGGGAGCTTAGGGGGGCCTCTGAGAGCCACGCTAACAGACACACGCAGGCTGCAGACCCGGGAGGAAGCCGTGGTCCCGCTGGGACGTGCGCTCTGCTCACAGGCGCAGCCCAAACACAGCAGCTTCGAGTCCCGGGAAGTGGGGGACCAAGAAGGGCGAGATGCTTCTGCATCGAGGGCCCGGGCGCAGGGAACCTCCGCTGCACATGGGGCCTGTGCCATTCTATTCTGTGCCCGTTACGTTAAGTCTACAACGGTCAGCGACAGCAGAGAGTGTGTGGTATTCAGTGCCCAGACTCACTTATCCCCAAACACTTCCTTTTCTGGGTTTAATCGATACGCATTGGTACCAGAATTTCCTGGGTTTGGCTCTTTAAAGCATCAAGTGTATTACAAGACAGGGAACGCCTGACCCCACTGCCTGTCCTGGTGTGATTGTGACGGTGGGGAGGCTGGGGCAAGGCGGGAGGGCGGAGAGTGGGAGGGGAGGAGTGCCGCAGCCTCAAGGCCTGAGCACTGTGCGCTGAGGCCAAGGAAAAGGAGTGGGGCCGGGGGGCAGGAGGGGGGGGGAGAACTGCTAAATGGACAGAAATGCGGGCAAAGATGGGGCACAATCTAGGCCAGGACACTGGTGGGTGCCTGGTGAGCCCCGGCACAGGGGATGGGACAGGAGGTCCCCGGTCCAGTTCCACTGAGGCGTCGTCACACACTGGCATCACCCACCGCGTGGCGGGCCAAGCGCATCATGTGCCGACTGTGAGGTGACAAGGAATCCTGGAGAAGCAGCCCTGTTCCTTGGAGCGTTGCCATGGGGCACGGGCTATTCTGTCAGGTTGCTCTTGGTGCCCAGAGAAGCTGAGATTCCAGCCCTGAAAGCACACGCGTGTCTGCCTGTGTGTGCACACTGCGTATGGGAAGGTGTGGCGCTCGACTCCGGGTAGCAGGGGAGTCAGGCCCGGGCGTCCTGTGGAGTGATTACAGCTCCAGTTGGACCTGGCACAGTGCCCCCCGGGGATGTGACAGTGTCTCCGGGCAGCCAGGGCCTCAGAGGAAACCAGGGGAGGCTGCAGGCCCGAGGGACTGGGTCCAGGCCTGCGCTGTGGCTATGAGGCTTCGCACGGGGTGACCCCCGAGTCTCAGACTTACCCCTACAAGTGGAGGCCATCTCCCCTAGGCAGGGCCTGGGCATCAGAGATGGCACACGTCCTGTGTCCACCATGTGGGGCTGCTCTGTGACCGCAAGCCAGGACGACGATGCCGCACTCTCCTCCCAGCCTGCGCGGCCCGTGATCAAGCAAAGAAAGGGACCAAGAATTTATTTGTAAATGTTACAAGTAACTGGCAATTATCACGATTCAGGAGTCATAGAAAGACGCCCCTCCCCCATTGCCCTTTTAAAAAACAAACCCTCCACCAGACAAGCCACACAGCCTCAGGCCCAGGTGTGAGCAGAGGGGGGAGGAGCGGCCATCGGCGGCCTTCCCTGCGCTGTCCTGTGTGGTGATGCCCCGCGCGTGGGCCCCTGTCGGGCCATTTCTATGAGCTTCGGGTCGTCTGGTACAGAACAGACTCTTGTAAAAACAGAGCATGGAGACTGCTCTCTATGTTACCCTGAAACCTCTCCCTTATACTGAAAGGCGCTGAATAACATTCAGCGGCATGGATAGGCCGCCTCCCGCTTAGCCTGCTTCCTCCTGAGACACTTTACTTTTCTCAGTATTTCTGATCCCAGTGTGTGTGACCCAGTATTTTTGCAGGTACACGAGGCTGGGCACCAGGAGGGGACCCCCGGGCAGGAGGTGCCGTGCGCAGCCGCTCACCACGCTGCTCTGGGAGCCTGTGCGAGGCCGCCACCTCGTCAGCGGGGCGATGCCCCATTTTAATGCCTTTGTCAGTGGCCGGCCTTTCCTTGCTGATGTTTGTGTAATTGAGCATTCACGGGGTCACGCTGGTCATTCATATTTCTTCCTTCTGGTGGCACTGTGCAATCCGTTTGCGGGGTTTGCTAGGAGTCCAGGGATTCTTACTCATCTGGAGGAGGTAAACCCTGAGGCCGTGATGCTCCCCCGCCCCCACCGGCCTATCCTTCTAACTCCCGTGGTTCCCTGCACAGACGGCTTGTGTGTCTGTGCGTCGCCTGCTTTTCTCTTCTGGCCCCTGGGTCCACCTTCCCCAGAGGACTGTCTTCCAGGGCCTCTATGTTCTTCTTTCCTTTTTTCAAGTTTGCATCTAATGTGCAGTGGGGACAGTTACAATGCTGACTTTATTATAAACTAGAGGCCCAGTGCACAAAAATTTGTGCACTTAGGGAAGTCCCTCAGCCCGGCCTGTGTCCTCTTGCAGTCTGGGAACCCTCGGGGGATGTCCACCCGCTGCCTTAGGCCCACTCCCCAGGCAATCAGGCCTAAGCTGGCAGCCAGACATCCCTCTGGCAGCCCAGGAGCCCCCGAGGGATGTCCACTTGCCAGCGGGGAGCAAGCCTCAGCTGCAGTCGGACATTCTTAGCACTGCTGAGGAGGCAGGAGAGGCTCCCACCACCACCACTGTACTGGCAGCCGTCTGCCTGGCTTATGGCTGAGCAAAGCTCCCCTTGTGGAAGTGCACTGAACACCGGGGGCAGCTCCTGCATTGAGTGTCTGCCCCCTGGTGGTCAGTGTGTATCATAGTGACCAGTCATTCCCAGTGGTTCTGCTGTTAGGGTCAATTTGCATATTACCCTTTTATTATATGGGATACATTTATTTCCTATAAATCTGTTTGTCTTCGGACTTGTGAATTCCACTCTGGATTCACGTGCCTTTCCGTGTCAGACCCCCTCTTGTGAGCTGTTCTAGCTGTCAGGGAGCTCACACCTCCCCAGGCAAGTCCTTCTCCCAGCTCTGCCGGCAGCAGCCCTGGCCCTTTCCCGCCCGTGTGCGTTTTAGAAGGAGATCTCCAAATTGCACCCAAAACTGGTGGATAGATGCCTTGGGTTCTCACCAACCACCGACTGGATAGCGCAGCTGGTTTTGGCAGTGAGTGACACGCTGGGCAGGAAACCCAGAGCTGAGCCCCAGCGTTAGGCAGCCACGGCTGAACCTCAAAACAATTGCACTGAACAAAAGCAGGGGGCACAAAGGGCACGCAGGTTCCACTTGTGCAGCTTCTGGAAGAGGCAACACTGACCCCTGGTGGGGACATCGGAAAGTGTTTGCCTCGCAGAGGGCGCAGATCCACGGCTGGGGCAGGGCAGAACTTTCCGGGTGAGGCCCGTGCCTCAGGGTTGGTACCAATTTGTGGTACACGGGCGTCTCCATCACACACCTTTGGAAATGTTTACTCATGAGCTCTGCATGTAATTGTATGTAAATTTTAAAAATACTGTAAAATGTAATGGCTGTAGCTAGTGATATGTGTAATCGTGTAATGAAGTCTACAACTGATATGTATTTAAAAAGATGGATCGAGCCTGGCTGGCTTGGCTCAGTGGTTGAGTGTCGATCTATGAACCAGGAGGTTATAGTTCAACTCCCCACCAGGGCACATGCCCCAGTTGTGGGCTCCATCCCCCGCGTGGGGTGTGCAGGAGGCAGCCTATCAATGACTCTCTCCCATCACTGATGTTTCTCTCTCTCCCGCTCCCTTCCTCTCTGAAATCAATAAAAATATGTTTTAAAAAAAGATGTATTGCCCTAACCGGTGTGGCTCAGTGGATAGAGCGTCCGCCTGCGGACTGAAGGGTCCCAGGTTCAATGCCGGTCAAGGGCATGGACCTTGGTTGCGGGCACATCCCCAGTGGGGGGTGTGCAGGAGGCAGCTGATCGATGTTTCTCTCTAACTCTCTATCCCTCTCCCTTCTTCTCTGTAAAAAAATCAATAAAATATATATTTTTAAAAAAGATGTATTGGTGTTTGGATAGAAGAATGGATGGAAAGATACCAGCGATAAAGCGAATATGTGCATGTTATTAACAGACCTGGAGGGCGGTGAACAGACTCACTAGCATCCTTTCGCTTCTCCTTGTGTTTGAAGCTTTCCTAACAAGGCACCGGGAGGAAACCCTTAGAAACGCTGCCCAGGCTCCTCCACTGGGCTCATAGCTCCGCTGGAGGAGATCGGCCTCTTCGCACACGGATTCTTCATTAGGATAAACGTGTCCCCACACGCTCAGGGCTCCTGCTGGCCGTCAGGTGTCATGTTCTCGTGGGGTGCTGTTGGGGGGTTTCACACAGCGCTTGGAGGTGGTGGGTGGTGTTATTTCTACTGTCAACGGGATTTGTTCGCCACCCCTTTCCTAAGCGCCTGCTGCCGCGCAGGGGAAAGCGCCGTGCTGACTGCCCGCCTCCCCGGCCCGCGGCGAGCTCTCCCCTCCGCGTCGTGGCTGGTTAGGATCGTCTTGTTCCCTAGACAGCCAGTCACGGTGCCTTTATCTTGTCTTCAAACGATGGCCGCATCAGACGGTTCTAATTGCCCTGGTGTTTTTCTATTCCAGTATTGATTTCTCATCTTTCTCTTATCTCATGGACAAAAGTGCATGCCAGCAGCGGTGAGGAGAGCAGTACGTGGAGGCAGGACCCAAAGCGGCCCGTGGCGCCTCCGAGGGGGACCCTGGAGCCTGACACCAGCAGTGGCTCCACCCACTTCGCTGGTGAAGGTCCTCCCTGGGGTCTCCTGGGAGTTGAGGGAGAACATAGAGGAGAGTCGCAGTGTACTGAGCTCGCCCACAGGAGGCCGTGTGTCCGGGCTGTGGTGCTCGGATGTGACTATGGAGAGGGTCACGATGGCTCCGAGGTTTTCATCCTGAGCCGTGGGTGCTGCTCAGTGAGGGAGGTGGGGCGAAGCCAGCAGCACAGGCTTCGCATTTGACCACACTGGTGACGCCTGTTTGACCTGAGATGTGGAGTTCGAGGGTCAGGAGGTTGCCTGGATTCGGGGGTCAATGTGTAGTTGACTCGGGGAGGGTGGGAGAGGTGCAGGGACCAAGCGAGCCCGCGGCCCGGCACTTTGAGTTGGGAAAAGGCGGGTTTTGGCCCTTTGACTTTGACGGGAGAAGCACAGGGTGAGGGAGGAGCGCAGAGCTCGTGGGCCTGGCAGCCGCGCCTGGAGCCTGGAGGGGCCGGTGCCCAAGCCGCTCTCTCTGCAGGCCCCGCCTCAGCAGTCCCGGGGTGGGGGAAGCCGGGTGGAGAGGGTTCCATGAGCACCGCAAGGGGTAGTGGGAGGCAGGACTCACTTTTAGAAGATTTTTTCCTCAGAAGGGTGCTGAGGCCTGGAGCCAGGGCATGTGGGGAGGGACGCGTGCTGGAGGCGGCGACGCGGGATGGGAGGGGAGACGGAGGACGGGCCTGTGCATGGGGAGCACAGAGCTTTGCCCCGGGTGAGCACCCTCTATTCACGTGCGCACTCCCCCTCCCACCTTCTCGAGGACGTGGGTGAGGCTAATTTCAACGCCTTGTATGCCTGGCCTGTGAACGCCATGCTCAGTGTCCCCTCGCACGTCTGCCATACTGTCTCCTCTCTGGGACATGCGTGGCGCAGTGCTGCTCCGTGTGGCAACCATGCACGCTTAGCTCCGTGATTTGGCGAGTCCTGCCTGCCCCCTAGGACAGCTCCAGTGCCAGGACTGTGGGGATGGTATCTGGTTGGGTCAGGTGACCTTCCGGTGCTGGGCTGGTCCCCACCTTCTACGCCCTGACCCTGTCACCTCTGGGGTCCGGGGGAGACCCTCTGCCTCGCTGACGCTCAGCCCCGCGTCGGGGGGTGGGGGGAGAGGACCAGTCCTCCCGGTGGCCACAGGACCCTGCTCCTGCTCTCATGGCCAAGGCGCGCCAGGCCCGCCCGCCATCACCTCTACCCCTGTTCCTCCACCAACACGTTTCTCCACCGATAGGGATCTCCCCTCTCTCAATGGCACAGGAATGGCGGTCACTCCTGGCTTCCTGGTGGCGCTGTCTCTTACTTTCTGCTGCTTCGGGGACTGATTTTTGTGGCTAACTTTTTCTATCGTTTCAAGTATCGTGTTGTTTATGTCTGCAATTTCCTCTCATGCCAGGTATTTTCTGACAAGTCCTCGCCTCCGTGCGTCACCTCGCCCCCCCACCCCGGCGTCTCCATCCCGGCCTCCAGCTGGGCCGAGCAAGCCCCCTCTTCCCGCCAGCTGCCCCATCCCCGGCCTTTCTGTTGGGGCTGCTCTCGCCCTGCTCTCTGGGCCCCGTTCATCTGAGACTCAGGTTCTTCCTTCAGGCGCGGAGCTGTCTGCCAGGCCCGGCCTGGTGCCTGCAGGTCCGCTCCTCCCTGCCCACCCGCAGGGCCTCCAGACCAGACGAGGCGCACCCAGCACCCAACGCCTCTTCTCCTCTGTCTGCCTCGGAGCCCCGTGGTCCGTCAGCACTGTTTGGCATGTTTGGTGGCTCCTCTGTCCCTGGCCACAGGCGACACCCTGACCGGGAGACAAGGAGAGAAGAGGCAGGAGGCTCCTGGCTGGAAGGAAAAGGCAGGGGCCCTTCAAGCAGCAACTGTCCTCCTCGGCCAGCAGTGCAGGCCTCATCTCAGAGTGGGGCTGGGCAGAGGGGACCCCAGATTGAAAAGTGACCCCAGATTTCAATGTGATCCTGAAGGGCAGGCGGGGAGCGGCCGCAGGCGGGCAGCTGGTTGGGGCGCAGGGGCGGCTGTATTTTTGTCTTCTTGCTGCGAGGAAGCTGGTGGCCAGGATGGCAGTTGAAGGCTGAGCAGGTGGCTCATCCCGCTCCCACGCGCCCTGCGACCTGGCCCCGGACCCGGGAGCCCCAGGTGCTGCGGTCCAGCCGCCGGCCGCAGGCAGCGTCCCAGCGCCCAGGCTATTTTGGACTGCGGGCTCTGATTTTATTTTTGCATCAGATTCACCTTGGATGGCAATGCCAGGGTTGATTGATGGCCCAGGCCACGCTGCCTGCTCCAGCCCTTCCCCGAGGCGCAGGCCTGGGCTGTGGCTTCAGGCAACAGCAGCAGGACGCGGCGGAGATGGCTGCGGACCCACAGGCGGTGCCTGACTTCCGGCAGATGTCCCGATGCCAGGCAGGAGAGCCACCACAAAGCCGGTTGCGTAAAAAGGCCTGCCCGCGGCCTGCCGCCCCAGGGCTGCCTCCAGCCAGCGTGGGGAGGTCCAGGCAGGTCTGAGCCCACAGCCAGGGCACCTTCTTCCCGGCCAGCCTCTCCTCCTCTGGCTGGTGGCACGCGGGGCCAAGCGTCCAGCCTGGACGGGCAGCCCCCTCCTCCCTGTAAGGGCCACCCCACCCTGAGGGAGGATCCCAGGCGTCGCCATGGATATCCTGCAAATGCCCCGCACCTACAGCCCCTTCGCCTGGTGTCCGAGTTGGTCAGCAGTCACTGTAGAGAGGGGACCCAGACTGACAGACCAGGGCAGGCACCTGGCACAGAGCACAGAGCACAGAGCTCACATTTGAGACCTGGGGGCGGGGGGCACCCACTCCGTGAACAGATGAGCAAACGCGTTCATAGTATGTAGGATGGCGCCAGAAGCCGCCTGGGCAAGGTGCTGCGCAAACACCCGACATCCTGAGGCTCCAGAGCTGCTGTCTCGCGGGCCGTGGCCAACATCCATAACCCAGGTCGGACTAACCTCAGCTGCAGGGATGAAAGTGAAGATTCCTGTCCCCCGTCATGTCCATCTTCCAGATTTATTCACAGATTCCTGGGGGCCCCGGGGCCCCTGGCCAGGAATATAGGGATCAGAGGGATCATCTCTGTAGGTGAAGTAAGGAAAAGACAGGTGGTCCTTCCATTTGGACGTTTAGAGGCACTAGTTCAAATATTTATTAAAAGGTAAAATTAGACTAAAATTCTATATTTCTACTGAGATTTTAAAAAAGCGTTTGCACAGGAAACTCCTCTAGCTAAAGGGGCTGAGCACAGTCTTGCCAGTAAAGATAAACAAGAATGTTTGCTGCTACTGTCATGTTAGGGCTGACTTCCTAGTGGAGGTCTTGCAATTTCCATCTCAAGGTGTAAAAAGCTGCCTCTAAGGATGTGGATGAGGAGAGCCAGATGCCTCTGGGAGGTTTGCTCATTCCACAGGGGCTCAGGTGTTTATAGAGGGTCAGATCCGGACCAGGTAAGACCAAGAGGGTCAGATCGAGACCAGCTATGCCATAGACCAGCAGTTCTCAACCTGTGGGTCGTGACTACTATGGTGGTGGCCTAAATACATCCTGCAATCAGATATTTATATTACACTCATAGCAGTAGCAACGTTACAGTTATGAAGTAGCAACGAAAATAATTGTATGGTTGGGGGTCACACAACATGAGGAACTGTATTAAAGGGTCGTGGCATAAGGAGGGTTGAGAACCCCTGCCTTAGTGGTTGGGCCTCTCCCTGGCAGAGCCTGTGGGGTGCTCACTCTGGGTTCCTGGGGTTGCCATGGGGGCCATCAGAGCAGATGCCCTGGTGTAGGCATCTCAACAATGGAAAAGGGGCCCCTGACTCTGACCAGGGCCCCGTAGAGCTGAAACGGATAACTCTCATGTGCAGGGCTCCTGGAGGCAGCACGTCTGTCCCACGGCTGCCTCCACGTGGTCCCTGAGACGCCCACCTCTGCTCTGGGTCTGCCTGCACTGCCAGGCGCTGCTGCCAGCTGTGCTCCTGGGATGCTTGGATTAGCGCCACGGAGGGTGGGGATGGGTGGGAGGTCGGTACGGTCCTCAGGCTTCCACGGTGCCACATCTAAGGCGAGAAGCAGGCATGATGAGCCTAATCGGACTTTTCTGGCTCACCCACGCGGGTTCCATGGTGAGAGGAGACCCGGGAAGCGCTGGCGAGTCAGTGGGGAGGCCTTCACTGTGCCCGACGCCTGGGCTCCTGTGAGATGCTGCCCCGCGGGTGAAGATGGTGCATGGCACGTTTCTCTTATAAGCGAGGCACTGGTTCACCCCGTTCTCCCGTCAGTCCTCACACCAAGCGAGGCCCAGGAGGTGTGATCCCTGGTCCTGCTCATTCCCTTGCAGCAAGCTCAGGGCGGGCATTCCTCCAGGTGCCTCCCAACGCGTGTGAGCTTCTCAAATAGAGTCGCAGACGGTGTAAACTTCCAGAGGTCATCATTTCTCGTGAAAAGCTTCCAACTTTCTCCAGGGCCTGTGCTTGTCTAGGAGAGACAGTGCAGGTTGCACGCATCATATGACATAAGTGCTTTTGCACTGGATTCCTAGTAGCCTCTCACGACACAGGGGTCCACACCACCTGCTGCACAGATTGCGGCTGGAGGCATCTGCATGCGCTGGGTGGGAATCGGTCTGGGAAGTAAGGACAGGGCAAAGATTTGGGAAGAGAAGAGAAAAAAAGGACCCCCAAGGCAAGAGATGGAGCCCGGAGGGCAAGTGTCACCCCACTCCTTGCCCCCAACAAACACACCACGTGCTGAGATTGGCTCTACATGTGCATCCAAGGACCATGCAGAGGAATGTAAGCCAATCATATTTCTGTTTCTCGTCTGCCAATCATATTTCAGCCACGGAAGGTGAGATCAAGACGGACAACATCGGAAAAAAACATTGACCAAGAAACAGGGGTCACTCAGCCCACAGGATTTCTTCCTCGCACACTTGCATGGTGGGGGAGTCATCTGTGCAAAGGGTGCAGAGAGCAGGCAGTGTGGTTGCCATGGTGATTGGTACCAGTAGCCAATAACAAGTACTTCCTGTATCCACTGTCACGGCAATCCTATCAACTCGGTTCTTTATGGAAAACGGGGAAGGCCAGAGACAGCCACGGCCTCAGCACCCATTCTCCCTTTTGGTAATGGAAACCCTCTGAGTCTGAATGGGGCACATGAGCTAGACTCTGTGTTTAGCCTCCTTTATGGCTGCAGATGGCCATGTGACCCAGCCTGGGCCCAGGAGATGGGAAAAGAAGAAATGAAGCTACTTGGAAACTCTGGGATTGCCTACTGTTGCACTGCCCGCCACCCGCCGCCCACCACCTGGCAAGTGGGAGAAGCTGCTTCCCCTGGCACAGAAAGCCACCTGCTGAGAGGGCAGAGCTGTCCTGTCAGCCCAGGCTGTTCTCTTTGATATGTGACAGGGGACAGAACACGCGATTTCAGCCACTGTGTTGGTCTGTGATGCAGCCGTGCAGCCTTTTTCTAACCCACAGGAGCCAGCGGTGAAGGGGCTGCCAGTGCTCGCGGCTCGCTGCTCACAGGGACGAGAGAACTCCCATTGCGCACCCTCTGGCTCTGCTCCGCGCCCAGCACGCCGCCGCTGGCTCTCCCCCATGTGCCCCAGGCTCTGCTTGGACTGCACTGTGCACGCGTGTCAGTACACACAGTGCTGCTGGCACGACAGGACAGGGCTGCAGAAGCCGACACCCGGTGACAGCCCGGTGCTGCACGATTCTCATCTCCCTACATAAAAGCCTAAGTGACCATCATGACCCAACGACCAGATAGCTATGATGCACACTGACCACTGGGGGCAGATGCTCAATGCAGGAGCTACCCCCTGGTGGTCATGCACTCCCACAGCCGGAGCGTCACTCAGCTGATGGACGGGCACCAGATGCTGGGCTCATGGCTGGCAAGCGCAGCTGCAGTGGTGTGAGCTCCCCCCCTCTGCGGCAGTGCTGCAGAGTGGTGGTGGCGCAGGCACAGAAGGGCTGGGATGGCCGTAGCTGGTGTGGCTCAGTGGATAGAGCATCAGGCTGCGGACTGAAAGGTCCCGGATTCGATTCTGGTCAAGGGCATGTACCTTGGTTGCGGGCACATCCCCAGCAGGAGGTGTGCAGGAGGCAGCTGATCGATGTTTCTCTCTCATCGATGAGTCTAACTCTGTCTCTCTCCCTTCCTCTCTGTAAAAAATCAATAAAATATATTTTTTTTAAAAAAAGAGGAAGGGCTGGGATGAGCAGGAGCAGCGCAGCACCCAGCCTGGACTTGGGCTCCTCCCTGGCTGCCGGCCGCTTCGTGTACTACTGCATCCCACAGGGGATGTCGGCCTGCCAGTTTTGGCCGGATCAAACTGGTAGTCTGATATCCCCCGAGAGGTCCCGGATTGCCAGAGGGCACAGGCCAGGCTGAGGGACCCCACCAATGCATGAATGGGTGCACTGGGCCTTTAGTTTAAAACATAAAAGCCTCTCTTACTCTCATTTTTATCATAAATGATCACTGAGCCAAAATTGTGTCTGGAACATAACAGGAATAAATGATAAATGGACTTCTGTTACGTGATCTGGGGAACTCAGGAAGGTGGAACCACATGCAAAGAGCAAGCGCATTATTTCTCTTGGACACATAACTAGGGAGTGTGTGTGGCCGCAGCCACTGGCATTGGGTGGGGGCCGGATCCAGCCTGCGCAGCTCCGAGGGTGCAGAGCGAGTCCTCCGTCCCTTCCAAATGTGCAAGATCTGATCACGAAGCAGCTTGGTTTTCAGAGATGGATTTCACGACATCGTCTGCTGGGGGATCTTGCTGCCTCTCCCCGTAAGAGTTTGGGGGCTCCGAACCCCTCCTGTGGACCTGGCCTAGTCCTAGGGTGGATGGTGACCAAGCACCTGCGCGAGGCTCTGACACTGGCAGCTCCGCCTGGGCCTGCAAAGCTCAGAGGCCGCCATGGGGTCAACCCGGAGAGGCCCAGCCAATGGAGAGGCCACGTGCAGGCAGGTGTCCGGGTCAGTCCCCGGCGGGCCCCGCCTGGTTCCCGAGAGGTTCCTGGGTGGCTTTAGCCTCAGCCATCGGAGGCGCTGGTGGAGAAGAGGCGGCAGCTCCGTGACCCCCCTCACTGGCTGTGCAAGGACCCTGAGCTCACAGGGCCGCTGAGCGCAAGCCGTACCTCACCCGGGGAGCCAGTGCTGGCCAGGCTGCAGCAATGCCTGGCACAGAGCTCGGCACTCCCCGCAGGCACCGCGTAGAGTGGCGTGAAGGCGCATCTCGAGGGGCATGCCTGCGCGTTAGTCCCCTGGACATTTCCTCGGGACGGTGTCGGGCAGGAAGAAGCTCGCCGAGCGGCCAGTGACATCGCAAGGGCCCTGAGGCGCTCGGGTGACGCTCACTGAGCCGGGTCACGGGGGCCAGGCCTCAGGCAGGGGCCTCTCGGACTGCGCGGGGGACAGAGGGCGAGTGGTTTGGGAATCAAGAGTTTGCACGTCTTCCCTGAGTCACATTTGCTCTCACCGGCTGAGAGTCAGAGGCGCGGCCTGGGGCGGACGGGGTGGGTGGCGCCCCGGGAGGCCCTCTGTGGCCTTGCCCAGGAGCCGCTGGGGCCCCCTGAGGCCGAGGCTGTGAGGGCCAGAGGCCCGGGCCTGACGGCACAGAGGGGCATCGCGGCCACTTCTTACTTCTAAATCTGCTTTGCTTTCTGCAGGATGGATTCAAACCGTCGGGCGGCAGGTCTTCGATGGAGAGCCGACAGGGTGCGGGATCTCTGGAGCAGGGCTCGCAGGAGGAAGGTGGCTGTGCTGCGGTTTTATAAACTAGGAATCGGGCTCCATTTGCTGGTTCCCTTTCGTTTAACAGGCGCCGCATTCACGTGGCTGAGAAGCCCAGACAGGCCTGGGGAGGGTCCCTGCTCGCCTCCCGGGCCCCGGGCCTCCAGCCTGCGCAGCCGCCCCCGGGTGGGGTGCAAGCCAGGGCGCACACGCTCCCTTCCGCCTTCCCTTCACGGGGACAGCAGGCTCTGCCTGGGCTCCCAGGGAGCGTGCCGCCTGGATTTGGACTATTATCCAACAATATCGCTTTGAGTGGCGGGATAATGGGGATGATTACGGTGTCGGTTTAGCTGGGCTGTGCGAACGGATGTTCCTAAGTCATCACGTGAAGGCGTGTTTACCGTGTGACTAACATTGGGATCGGTGGCCTCTGAGGAAAGCAGCTCACCTCTCCTTTGGGGACAGGCCCCACCCAATCAGTTGAAGAGCTTGAAACCAGAGGCTGAGCTTTCCCAGCGCAGGCATTCTGCTCAGAGTCTGCCCAGGGAACCCTGCAGCCGTTCCCAGCCTGTGGGTCTCAGCCTCGAGCCTTCGCAGAGACTCCCCCGTCTTTCTGCCCTGCAGAGGGCGGCTTCCAGCCCCAGCAGCCCGGGCAGTCCCTAAGGCACGCCTCCCCGCTGCGCACCCTGCACCCCACGGGGCTCCGCTCCCCTGGGGAAGCCCAGCTATTGTGATGGCCATGCCTTTGTCTCTCAGAGCCTCCAGCGGGGAGCTCAGGGGGCATTGCCCTGTCTGTAGCTAACGTCCCACGGCTCCCAGCAGGGAGGGGACACGACCCAGTGGTAGCAGTTGAGCCCCCCCCCCCTCCGTGGCCGCACACTGTTCACTGTTCATGGCACCCCTCTCGGGCCCCCAGGAGGTGCACACTCTCCCCGTGGGAGCCGGGCCCTCCCTCCTGCGTGGGGGCGGGCGGGGGCCGTCCCTCAGGAGCTCGGCCTGAAACGCAGCGGATGAGTGCGGGTGGGAGGGACGTGGCAGCAGCCCAGTCTGCGGCCCATCCTCACCGAGCCTGGGTGGGGGGGGGGGGCTCCTCTCTGGCGTGTGAGGCTGCGCAGGATGAAGGGGAGCGAAGCGCCCCACCCGAGAAAACTTCCCCAGGCGGCACCGACGCTGCCACGCAAGGAGAGACGGGCCTGGCGTGGCTCCGACCCAGGCCTTAGCGGCGGCCCTAGCGGAGCAGGTACACCGGGCGCCTCTCTGGCCTCAGCTCTGTTCTGTGCGGAGGCAACGCCACGTCCCCTCCTAGGCTCCCTGCAAACCCGTCCGAAAGCCCTCGGCAGGAGACCTGCTCGGGTGTGAGCGTGGAAAGGCTAGCTTCCTTCTTCCCAGGGAAACCTGGGTGTCTGGGAACTGTCCCCTGAGCGCCACGAGGCGCGAGGCCCGCCGGCGTCTCCAGGCCCGAGGAAGCCAGCGGCAGGCCTGGCCTGAGCAAGTCCAGCTGCCAGCGGCGCAGCGCCGCCCGGCCCGGCTTTGCTGGCCTGCCCTGGGGAGTGCCCGCTGCTCCGCCCTTCCTGCCCGACCGACCGCGGACAGACAGCACGTGTGAGCGGCTGCAGCCAGAGGAGACGCAGCATCACCCCCCCCCACCCCCCATCTCCAGCTGCCCCAGGCCAGGGTGCCCTTCGCCGTGGGGCTGCTGTGGACGGGGTCCCTGGAACACTTACTGTGTCTTTCTCTAGAGATCGCCGGCCTCCCCTCCGGCCTGACAGACATGGCTGCATCAGGGGGCTTCTCGTGTTAAACCAGGGAAAGGAGCACAGAGATGCTCAGGGAGACATGGGGCGGGGAGGAGCGCGATGGCCTGGGCTGGGCCCTGTTCCCAAGGCGGGCTAGAGGCACAGTCCTCATTGGCCTCTTGAAAAGCAGCCGTGAGGACGTCAGGGTCCAGCTCCCTGGAAGCCTGCTGGGTGGGGCCAGTGCAGAAATGGGGGGACGTGGCTGCCCGGCCCTCTCTGTAGTCTCAGCTCCTCTGAGGCCGTGTGCTTGGGAAAGGCAGCACCGCTCTGTTCCATGGATAGCGAGAGCGCCCCAACCTCGATGCAGCCACCAAAGGGACAGGGCACAGCATCTGTAGGAAAGCACTGCGCTTCTCCTCTTCCCAGAGCAGCAAAGAGGAGGCGGGAGGAGCACTGCATCAGAGGGGAGGAGGGGGAGGAGCACTGCATCAGAGGGGAGGAGGGAGAGGAGCATAGTATCAGAGGGGACGGGATGTGTGAGTGGCATTGTGATCTGCACTGACACTCCCCCGCCCTCTCTCCTGCACAGTCCTCTGTCCAGCAAGCCTCTGCCGCATGGCCCTGCCATGTTCAGGCCCCCTGCAGCTGCTAAGAGGTCCTGCGTGGGCCCATGGCTGCTGCCAGCCCGCCTGGTGGGTTCTGGGAGTGCCAGGAGGAGAGGACCCTCTGCAGGTGGAAGTGCCAGCGGGAGGCTCTGCACTCCCAAACACCCGCCAGGTCAAGGTTTGGGGGTGCCACCCAATGTCTCTCTGAGCTGAGCCTCTTGCTGGGTTGAGGGTCTGCTTGAGTTCATACTTACCTCCTGGACAGCATGTGCTGTGGGGTAGGCACTTGGGGGGACTTCTGGGTGGAGAGAGCAGCCCACACCTCCTCTCTCTGGGTCGGAGGCCGGTGCAACCACAGACCATGTGGCAGCACGAGCCAGCGGAGCTGGGGGAAGCCACAGAACCTGGCCTGCCTCAGTTTCCTCATCTGCAGAGCGGAGGGAAGGCCGCTGGCTGATCAGAGGGCAAGTTGTCAGTGTTAATGACGTGACGTGTGAGGGTGCAGGGGGCTGGCACGGTCAGCGGCATCTTAGCCAAGAGCCTGATAAGTCAGCTATCCAGGTGAGCCTGAAGCCTGTGCTCTCAGAGGTGCTCACTTCAGCTCTCAGAGCACCTCGGACTTTCCCTTTTGGAATTTAAACTCCAAAAGATTCCTTTTGTCTCCCTCAGTCCCCCAGCCCCTCAACACTGCGCCACACACACCCCAGAGCTGCCTGCCTGCTCTCCACCTGCGAGTCTGTCTGTATTTTGCGTGTTAGCTCAGTTTGTTCATTAGATTCCATGTATGAGTGAGAACATGAGGTGCTTGTCTTTCTCTGACTGGCTTATTTCACTTAGCACAGTGCACTCCAGGCCCACCCATGCTGCTGCAAGAAATAAATTTCCTTCCTTTGTGTGGCCAAGTGGCATTCCATTGTGTAAATAGACTGTAGCTGCGTAAAAGAGAGAAGGAAGTCATGGACTCAACAGTGTGGGTTGTGGTGGGGCAGGGCGGGGGTGGGGGCGGGAGAGGGTATGGGGGGATAAATGATGGCGGGGGAAAAAAATAAAATACAGAAAAAACACACAAAGGAACAAATGAAGATTCTGGTATACCACCTGCTGAATCCCTGCTTTATTTCACACAATGAAAAGCCAATCTCGAGGCTCTTCTCATGGCAAACCCTGCGGATGACAGCGGTGGTGGAGGTTGGCTGGGCGCCTGGAAGCGAGAGGCATCTGGGGGGACGGGCCGCCAGGTGAGGGTGCAGAGCCCACGCTGGTCCCTGTGTGCTGGGCCTCTGCCCACGGGGACCATCGGCTGCTTTCAGGGCCCACGCGGAGCCTCCGCAGGTCTCCCCGTCCCGTCGGGGGCCACCCTGCCCGGCTCTTTGCAGCATCCCCTCTGAGATGGCATCCGGTCCAGGCGGTCGTTCTCTCGTCCCACCTGCACCGCTCCCTTCACCGCTCTTGTCACCACCCAAAGCTCACGGCTGGTTACCGTGACTCACAGAAACCCCGGGAACCAGGCTGGCATCTTCCTCCAAAGGGAAAGCCTGGCCCCGACGGCAGAGCTGGGGACCTGTCACTCGTTTCAGCTGAAGGAG
>PVJC01035816.1:0-18043 GCA_004026665.1 Murina feae | reverse complement strand
AAAAAAAAAAAAAAAAAAAAAAAGTCCTCCAAGCCTTTGATCTTTCTCATCACTAATCATTTATAGAATACTAGGAGCCCGGTGCACAAAAATTTGTGCACTCGGGGGGGTGGGGGTCCCTCAGCCCGCCCTGTGCCCTCTTACAGTCTGGGACAACTCGGGGTGGGGGGGATGTCCACCTGCTGGCATGCCTGGCCAGCCTGGGTGAGGGGCTGAGGGCCATTTTCAGGCTGCCCACAGCCCCTTCAGGGTTTGTGCACTGGGGGGTGGGAGGGCTGGTGAGTGCAGGCCTGGACATTTCCCACCAGAGGGCCCACGATTGCACACGCCTGGTGGGCCCCCACCGCTGAGGGGACACACCTGGTGCAGAGCTGGGTGGCAAGCCAGGGGCGGACGCTGGTGCAGGATCCCTCGGTGGGGCCCTGCTGCTGAGCAAACACACCTGGGGTGGAGCCAGGCAGCGGACTGGCTTCGGATTCTCTGCACTGTGCAGCAGACGCTCCCTTATGCCTTGTGGAGGCCCCCAAGGGATGGATGAAGGTAGCGGACCCTGGACAGGTGCTTCCGCATGCCCCTGAGGAGGCCCCCAGGGCAGAGCCAGGCAGTGGACCCAGGACAGGCGTTTCTGGACACCCCACAGAGGCCCCTGGGGCAGAGCTAGGCAGGGGACCCAGGACAGGCACTCCTGGATGCCTCGAGGAGGCCCCAGGCCGGACCCTCCCCCCCCACTGAGCTGACACACCTGGCACAGCTATGCCGGCCGCATGGGCTCCCAGTGCAGAGCTGCCCTGCCAGCCTCCATCTTGGCTGGGTTAATTTGCATACAGCCACTCTGATTGGCTGGTGGGCATGGCTGTGAGCAGAGGCTCAGCCAGCCTAGGCAGACAGTTGCAACAGAAGCCTCTGGTTTGCTCTAGCTCCATGGCTGCTGGCCTCCATCTTGGCTGGGTTAATTTGCATACAGCCGCTCTTATTGGCTGGTGGGCGTGGCTTAGGTGTCTCAGGTAATCGTCAATTTGCATATTACTCTTTTATTATATTAGATTTGCCAGGTGGCAGGACTGTGCTAAGGTGCTTTGTACTCTTTATCTCACTGAATCTTTGACGACTTCCTGTGAGATGGCACAAGTGTCACCTGTGTTGTACTAAGGCTTCAGGATGATACGCTGCTAAATGGTGGAGCCAGATTTGACCCAAAGATGTCGTAAGTCCAACCTCACATCTATAACCATTACCATATGGGTCTCACCCAATGAACCATCGGCACTGATAACAACTGGTTGGATGCTGTGATCTGAGGGCTAAGAGAAGTAATGTGACATATTACTAGGGAAAGTTAGGCAGACTGGAATCCAGATTAGCCATGTACCTTCTCTGAAACCCAAGATTTTGTTTGTACACTGAGAAATGTGAATTATAAAAACTATTTTACTGTTAGATCTTGAGTTTAAAAAAAGTAACTATCTGTGACTTGTGTCCAATGAGCATTCAATCCATGGCAGTGATCAGTAGTATTGCCACTGTAGTTGGTAAAGCTAACATAATCTCAGAACACTGAGTCTGGCTCTGTGCTTGGCACTGAGCTGTGGCTCAGGGTTTGGAGACCAGGTTATATCCATCGGCATGTACAAGAATGGTGGTGACCCTGGCCCTGCATTTTGGGAGGAGGGATGACTAGCACTGTGGACCTCCCCCAGGACTCAGAACCAGGAAGGTCAGGAGGAAAAAAAATGCACCCATAGGTGCCAGAAGGAGGGGTTCATTGTGTGCATGGAAGTAGAAAATTCTGGGGTTAGAAGGGAACCAAGCAGTCATGTGTCCTTATCCCTCAAGCCAATATTCATTCATTCATTCATGCATTCAGTTATTCATCACAAGCCTATATTAACTATCCACTCTGCTACTAACTGGAGAAATTAAGGTGGATTAAGTTTCCTGCAGAAATTAAATGCAATAAGGTACCTCAATGCAGCAACAAGACTCTTCTCAAGGGTTCCATGGGGCACAAAGGAGAAAGTGGACCACCACCTAGAGCGGCTTCACAGAGGAATGGCCACCACTCCCCTACTGAGTCCTGAATGTCTACAAACACCACCAGCAAATTGTGCCCAACACTGGCCCAAATACTGCCAGTGCTAGCAAACCTGCCACCTTCTGGTCTCTGTATTTTTAAAAAAGAAACAGAATGTTGTCTCCCTGTAACTGCACCTGTTCAGGCCCTGGTACTACCGCTCTGAGCTCTGAAAACTTGTCCACCCCGTCTTCCCTCCCTTTAAGTAGCTGGAGCAGCTGCTCAAAATGCCCTTTCTCCAGAAAAAACAGCACCATGCACCTATTCCCTCACCCCCCACTCCCAGACAAGGCTTTGGCACCCAGCCTGCCAGAGCATGGCCCCGAGAGCTGCTCATGTACATCCCAAGTGCATCTATCTAGCATGGAGGAAAGAAGAACTAACTCCTCTCTGGTTTGGAATGCATTCCTCTAGAAAGACATGAAATCTGAACAAGATCAATATGGACTTGAATCTCATTTGCCCCACAGAAGCCACTGACCTTAGGCAAATTACTTGATATCCTTGAACTCTGGATTCTTGATCTGTGAAATGAAGATGATGAGAATTCCATCTCAGAAGCTGGCTATCAGTGAGATGAGATAATGCCCAATATAGTGCCTGTCACAAGCATGAGCTACTCTCTCAGCACATGAAATACGGACAAGGAAGCTTTGAGCCACTTGAAGCGTGATGTTCTTAAGCCACATCTTTACTCCATGATTCTACAAAAAGGCTTTTGCCAAACTCAAAGCTTTATATATTTATCGCCATCATATTTCATATTTTAAGATATGCTCCCTTATTACAGGTGAATCCCTCTCCTGCTCTATGATTGACGCAGAGTTGGCTACAATTCAGCCAAAATCCATACCTTCCCTATTGGGGGTACATACCTCACTTTCAGTGTGTTAACATGTGGCTCAGTTTTGGCCAATGATACATGAGTACCACTTCTTGGCATTGCCCTTGCAAATCTCCCTTATGATCTTCTCCCCTTTCTCTTTCCTTTTTTATTTCTTTTTTAGAATATTTCCCATTTCTTGACATACACAGGGATTTACAGTTCATCAGTCACTCACACTCTATTATTTTTTTAAAATTCTTTATTGTTTAAAGTATTGCATATAGTATTACATATGTGTCCTTCCTCTCTCCCCTCATTGACTTCTCCTTAGCTTCCTCCACCCCCCTAGTGTCTGTGTCCATTGGTGATGTTTATATGCATGTATACAAGTACTCTGGTTGATCTCTTACTCCCCCTCCCTTTCCCTCCCTCTGAAGTTTGATGGTCTGTTTGATGCTTCCCTGTCTCTAGATCTATTTGTTCATCAGTTTATGTTGTTCATTATATTCCATAAATGAATGAGATCACGTGATATTTATTTTTCTCCAACTGGCTTATTTCGCTTAGCATAATGCTCCCCATGTCCATCCATGCTGTTGCAAATGGTAAGAGTTCTTTCTTTTTTACAGTAGCGTAGTATTCCATTGTGTAAATGTACCACAGATTTTTAATCCACTCATCTGCTGACGGGCACTTAGGCTGTTTGCCAAATCTTAGCTATGGTGAATTGTGCTGCTATGATCATAGGAGTGCATATGTCCTTTCTGATAGGTGTTTCTGGTTTCTTGGGATGAATTGCTAGAAGTGGGATTACTGGGTCAAATGGGAGTTCCATTTTTAATTTTTTGAGGAAACTCCATACTGACACCTCTATTCTTTTTCATTTCCTTTTTTCAAAAATATATTTTTATTTATTTCAGAGAGGGAGAGAGAACGAGAGATAGAAACATCAATGATGATGAGAGAGTCACCAACTGGCTGCCTCCTGCATGCCTCCCAACTGGGGATCAAGCCCACAACCTGGGCATGTGCCCTTAACTGTTAATTGAACCTGGGACCCTTCAGTTCGCAGGCTGACGCTCTATCCACTGAGCCAAACCAGCTAGGGCTCTCCTTTCTCTTTCTTAATCTGCCATGCGGAAAGGAATGCCTGAGGTCCCAGCAGATGGTAAGCCACAGAAAGAAGGCTCCTAGGTCCCTGAGTCACTGTATGGAAGGGTGTCTGCTGAATAATGCAAGAGAAGTAACTTTCTCTGAAAGGGGTGGGAAACCTTTTTCTGCCAAGAACCATTTGGATATTTACAACATAATTCATGGGCCATATAAAATTATCAACTTAAAAATTAGCCTGCTACATTTAGCCAAACATTTAATTAACTCACCCCTAATGCCTTGGCAGGGCAAGACCAAATGATTTCACTGGCCTTATACAGCCCACGGACAATGTTCCCCACTCCTGTTCCATGGTGTTAAACCACTCAAATTTGGGTTCCTATCTTAATAATATAGTAGCTGCAGTTCAACAAGGTACTTTGTGCTCATTCTTACAACTTTATGAAATTCATAAGGTGGGTGTATATGCTTTCAGTGCTCCCATCAAAGTCAAAGGAGTAGGGAGGAACCAATCAATGACATGAGGTAGCAAACACTGACGACACTGCTGGCAAACACTGAGCACTATGGGTACATGTGCAGGGATTTTGACACAGACTTGATTATTCACATGTTCACCTGTCTGCCATGTGCAGTTAACAGAGCTGAACAGGTTGTGATTGAAAATCACTTAATCCAGATTGTTCCATGGACTTGTCCAAAGTCTGACAGCTGGCTGGTTACGGGCAAAGCTGAAGTCTCTTTGTTTTTAAGTCCAGGAATTTCTCCTGTAGGCAGAAATTCTGGTAGAATGAGTCAAGGTCACACAGAGGGCACTCCCTTTTTTGGACATTTGCTGCTCAGTTGGCTCATCGAAGTCACCTGAATGCAGAGAATAAGAGTAACTCTGTCCTTCCCAGAGCAATTCCCTGGCACACTTGCCTCCAACAAAACACCAAAGACATGTCCATTAGCAACATGCTTCAGCCAGCAACCAAATCCAAGACCTGCCTATAGGCACGCCATAGACTAAGAATTAACATCTCTGTCCTTGTTGCTAAGAAACTGAAACTTGGTAATTATATTACACCTAACGAAAGACCTGCATTTCCAAAATTTTAATTTCTTTTTTATCTGTAACTATTAGCTTTCCCATTGAAGCAGCTTACTTTCAATCTCCTGTGCTTTTTTATGTTTAATTAAAAGGCTCCCAGCACTCACTGTGTGCTGTCCTTAAAAGTTGGCTCAACATATGCTTTCTTTCCTTCCTGAAGGTTCTCACAGATCCTGGAGCCACTCTCACAGGCAGCTTGGGATCCCGACAAGTGAGTCAGAGTCCTAATGCAGGGTTGGCCACCCGTAGCTGCTGAAGCCCAGCTAGACTCATTTTCCACATCTGGACAAGGGGATAAACAGCCTCCTCACAAAAAAGATGCAGTGGGATCTTACAACAATGCAGTGAGATCCCAGGACCTGGCACACAGCATATGCTCTTACAAATTTTTTTCTTTTTACATATTTATTAAATAAGTTAAACCTTACAAAGGAACTTTTTACAAGTGATTTTAGCAGATTCTGCTGGTGGGCTGCCCACATCCTTGACCAGTGCGGTGCACACTTGCCTGATTTCTGACTGCTGGCACCTGCACCTCTCTGCCCGCAGGCTCTTTCTGGCTGTCAGAGCCAACTTTGCCCATGCCCAGAATGTTAGGGGCACAATGATACATCAACCAACAAATGATGGGAGTTGCAGATGAACACCTCACTCCCTCATGTCTCCTGTGTGGTCTCTGCGGCCTGCCAGGTCCCAAGAAGAATTGAGCTACAGTTGCCCACAGTTACAATTTCCCTCTCTCTTCCCTTCATTGTCTCAATTTCCTGCTCCCTGACCAGCACTGCCAAACAAACAACTTGTCCTTCAATCCTCGACCCTCAAGTCTGCTTCTAGATCTCAAATGAAGGCAAATAAGTGCATTGTGCATGAATACACATCTGTGCATTCCGGATTAGAAGACCATGAATTCTGCTTCTGCTGTCTTCCAATGTACTGACTGTTGCATTCAGCTTCAGGAGGTCCACTCTGGTGATGTAGGAAGAACTGAGTTTGTTACCTAAGTCAGTAGAGGTAATTGGTTTGGGAAAAAGCATGTCACCCTCCATGACAGTGGTAGTCTCTGGGAATGGCGAGTAAGGGGTGCTAGGACTGGTGACAGGGAGAGGTGTAGTGTGGCATTGGCTTTCATGTAAAAGACACAAAGAAAATATATTAAATTATCTTTGTACTTTTATTTTTTTTAAAAAAATATCTCAAATAAAATAAGTATTAAAATACAATTTATCAAAATTTTTGGGATGCAGCAAATATCCTGTCTTTAGAAGAACATTTATAGCACAGCATGCATATTAGAAAAGAAGATTCAAAATCAACAATCTAAGCTTCCGCCTTAGGAAACTGAAAAAGCAAAAGCAAAGTAAATTCAAAGTAAGCAGAAGAAAAGAAATACTAAATAATAATAATTAGAGCAGAAATCAATTGCAGAAATTTAAAACTGGATGACACAGGGGAAAAAAAAAATCAATGAACCCAAAAGCTGGTTCTTTGAAAAGATCAATAAAATGGATCAACTTCTAGCCAGGTTATACGGGAAATAAAAAAGAGATTAGATATAAATTACTAATATTAGAATTGAGAGAGGGGCTATCACTATTGAGCTCATGGACATAAAACAGATAATGAAGAAATATCATAAATAAACTCTACACCCAACAATTAATAACTGAGATGAAATAAACCAATTATTTGAAAGACAATATCTACCAAACTCACATAAGAGAAGTAGACAACTTGAATAGGCCATATCTATTAAAGAAATTGAATCAATAATTAATAACCTTTTAAAATAGAAAGCACCAGGCCCAAATGGATTCACTGGTGAATTTTACCAAACATTTAAGAAACAAATTATACCAATTCTCTACAATCTATTCTAGAAATTAGAATTAAAGAGAATACTTTCTAACTCACTCTGAGGCCAATATTACTCTAATACTAAACTAGACAAAGAAATTACAAGAAGGAAGGTAGGGGGGTGGGTGGGGAATAATGGGGAGAGATTAACCAAAGGACTTGTATGCATGCATATAAGTCTAACCAATGGACACAGACATCAGGGGGGTGAGGGCATGAGTCGGGGGAGGGGAGGATTGGCTATGTAGAAAATCCCAAAGAATTAACCAAAAAAAAACCCTCCTGGAACTAAGAAGTGATTATAGCAGGGTTACAGGATATAAGGTCATTTTCCCCCATATATTAGCAGTAAACAATTGGAATTTGAAATTAAAACACAATATCATTTCCAGTAGCTTCACTAAGAATAAATACATAAGTATAAATCTAATAAAATATATAAAGATCTATACGAAGAAAACTAGAAGCTCTGATGAAAAAAAGTCAAAGAACTAAATAAATGGAGAGATATTCCATATTCATAGACAGGAAGACTCAATAGAGTGAAGACGTCAGTTCTTCCCAACCTGAACTACAGATTTTATGGTAAAATAGCAGAAAGATAATGCTTTCCAGCTACCATTTCAAAAGTGGTCTGGCCCAGGCATTATTTCTCAGTCTTGTCTGAAACATTGCTGTGGTTTGTGTGATGAGACCAGAGAAAGCCCTCAGACAAGGAAGAGTGGATGCTAAGGGGATGGGGTAGAGCACCCACTACTTCATGTCCCATGGAAGCCAGTGCCCTCCACCCCAAGCCTCAAATTTTGTCTTCTATTCATGCCCCTCAGAAAACTGGTGAAACCTTGGACATAGGCGCCATTGCCTTTTTCTACCCCTTCTGACACTGTTCCTGGAATCTGGACTTCTCTCTGGTTCTACTCATTCTTTAAAGAGTAACTCAGCCAGGCCTCTCCCCCAGGAACTATTTCTAGACTTTTTCAAGTAAGTACGTTTCCTCTGGTTAGATCAGTACGGGAATGGCAACTGTGGCCACCACCTCTCTCTGACCTCATGGCCTGGTAGCCAAGTCAGTGGGGCCTCAGCAGCGAAAGCCCACAGGGGTTATTATTGTCACCATAGCTCTGCGGCATATAACTTCGAAGGCCCAACAATCAGAGGTGAAACACCTCCCTTTCCACACATCTTCCCTCTGCCTCCCCCTCAATCTCTGGCCTTCCCAGCTCCTTCCCAGATTACAGACAAGAGCCTTCCTTTCATTTCTGCAAGCCACCGGCACCTAACTGACGAATGGGTACTCAGCTGCTATGGTGAGAGGTCTGATGGGTGAGTTACAGCATGGGACATAGTTTCACTCTTCAATTTACATTTGGTATCTTTGAGCTTTGAAATAAGCTAAATTTACCCAGACAGGAAGAAAATGTGGATTCTAGAGTGATGTATGATTTTGGTGCCCAAGGATTCTCAGATCACTGTACATCAGCAAATACAAATCATCAAGGCTATGCCTGATTCTTTTCCCCATATTTGAACAAGTTAAATACAAGGTGGGGGGAAAAGTAGGTTTACAGCTGTTCGTACGGAAAATAATACAACCTATAAGAATAAAAGCATAATATGCTAATTAGACCAGACAGCCGAAAGACCTTCCGGACGTCCTTCTGGATGAAGCTGGGGCTGCAAGGGCCGAGGCAAACCTTGCATGAATTTCGTGCATCGGGCCTCAAGTTTTTAATAAATAATAATACAAGAATAACCTCTATTTTGCACACTTACAACTGCAAACCTAATTTTGCTCTACTAATAAATCCATAGATATATGTATTTTTTTTGTAGGAGTGACACCCTACATCCAATCAGAAACCTAAGCACCACCCAAGGCTGGCTAAATGCAAAACCAATGATGCCTCAACCTTTCTCTCTTCTTCTGATCTCCAAAAGGCACTGGTCATGTCCACATGGAAAGACCATATCTTTTACCAAGTCAGACTCTACAGTCAGTAAGGCATTCCATTCAATAGGTTCTTATTTATCCAGAGACCTCTGAACTTGCCCACTACACAGATCAAAGCTACCATGTGTTCTAACTTGTATAGACATAATTTATAGACAAATGAAAAGGAAGAATGTAAGAGATTTGGAATTCCTTGGAAGGAAATGAGTTTTGGTATCTTTTTTGGTGATTCAGCTTATTACTGATAATTATTTTGATGGGGTCCTCAGGAGTCACATAGGCCAAAAAAAATTGTATAGAATTATATAACTTAAGTCATTCACATGTACCTCACAACAACGCCTTTGAGCTGAATAATCCAACGCAACCAACGTGTTTTGGGGGGGGGGGCAATATTACTCCCCCAGTAGGTAATTTTGTGTTTGTTTTCTACAGAAGAAAAACATTAAATAAAACCAGGCAAAAAGACAATGAAAAAAATGGCTTCTAGGTGCCCAGTGTTAGGGTGGCCACCAGTAACATCACAACTGGCTGCAGCCACAGTGTGCCCAGGGGGTGTCAGGCCTGCTGGTAACACTGTCCCAGATGCCTCAGTGGAGACGGGCACAGCATTTGCATGGGAATGTCCATACAGTGGGAGGGGTGCCAAATTGAAAGCAGTAAGCCTTATTTTCAAAGAGGCTGCTTTGAATTTCAGAAAAACACAACCAAAGGACGTCTTCACCAGGCTGTACATTCACTCTGGGCATGAGTTAGGGTGCTCTTGTCAGCCGGGAGATGAAGGATACAGGAAATTGCTCTGCAGAGATGCAGGGTGCAGAGGCCAAGAGGCGGCTTGCAGGGTACACGGCTCACTGCCCCCTGCTCACACCCATCAGGCAATGCCTTAGGGGGAGCTTAGTACTTAAGATCTCCAAGATCATCTTTCTTTTTGTTTTCAAAAAAATTTTTTAAAATCCATGACTTTGAATTTATTGATTTTAGAGAGAAGGGAAAGAAGGGATAGAAAAAAAGAAACCTCAATTGGCTGCTCCCGCACACCCTGAGCCCGAAGCCCAGGCATGTGCCATGCCCGGAATAGAACTGGTTCATGGATCAACACTCAACCACTGAGCCTCCCTCACCAAGCCAAGATCACCTTTCATCCGAATTTGTCACTGTGCAAACAAGGCATCTCCGAAATAAAGGCCTACTTTTATTTATTTTTTATGTTGTTGTTGTTAATCCTCACTCGAGGACATTTTTCCATTGATTTTCAGAGAGAGTGGAAGGAAGGGGAAGAGACAGAGAGAGACACTTCAACTGAGAGAGACACACCAATTGGTTGCCTCCTGCATGATCCCCGACCAGGGCCCAGGATTGAGCCTGCAACCGTGGTATGTGCCCTTGACCGGAATCAAAGCCAGAACCCTTCGGTCCACAGGCCAATGCTCTATTGACTGAGCCAAACCAGCTAGGGTAAGGCCTCCTTTTAAAAGCTCAACTTATCCTCCTGAAAGTGGTGATAGGCCACCTCCTTCTAACTCTGTCAGAAGCCTTTTGTATGTGCAAAGGCCAGCGTTTCCCTGTCACAGCTGAGTGCGTGGTACCCAGAGGCTAAGAACTCACCAAGCTCAATTGACTTCCTTTTCTCAATAATTACTTCACCTTTTGAAAACACAGGGTCACTGCTCGAACCTTGGAGTGAGGAGAGCACTGAGGCCAGAGCCTTTTAGGGGAAACCACTGTTCTCCATGAGTTCACTTGGGAGTCAGACTCTTGTACAGAATATTGTTCCGAAAATACAGCAGGTCCCTGCGATGGCCTCGTTAATGTGCCTTCACGATCATGTGGTGAATCAGCTGTGGGGAATTTTCAAGAATCATGCTGTGAGACTCAAGCATGGCCAATGGCGATGCTCAAATAGCTGAAGGAACAAGGTACAGGAGGCTGGAGATGGAACAGAACACACACTATATGCCGCACAGTAGCTTACTGGTGTCTGCCATCTTTCCTTAGACACATGGGAGCTACAGATGACACACAGAGCAGTGTCATCCTGTGATAGCCCAGATGACAACTGGCATTATCATCCTGAATGTTTGAATAAACTTGTCTAGATAACCCCTCAGCCCACATGAAGTGGGAAACCCAGAGTTCTTCCCACCATCTCCGGGGAGTCTTGAGGGCATTCTGTTGGGCAAATCACTTCTTGTTCTTTCTTCTGACTTATTCTCAGACTCTCCTGTCCTGCTGTAGGTATCCTCTCTCCTTTTTCTCCTCCCCACAGTGGCATAGCCCACTTGTTTTGGACCTCCCCAGAAAACCATCACTCACAGAAGGACATTATTACTCCAATAATTTACTAAGTGCCTACTGATCGCCGGGCATTAGACAGACAATGAAGTTACACAGGGGAGCCAATAGGCACAGTCCACAGGAAAGACAGACAAGGCACACAATAACAATTCAAAGAGTGACAAAAATGTATTACAAGTGCTCTGAAGGAAGAGGCTTCTGTAAAGGAGAAGAATGAAGAAGGACCTGACTCAGATCAGGGGCTCAGAAATGGCTGGAGGAGGTCATGTTTACACTGAAGTCTGAAAAAGAGGCAACTGTGGCTAGTTTCAAAGTGTGAGCATTTTGAAAAGAGGAGACATCATATGCAAGGCCCTGTGGTGAGAAGGCTCAGCTACTTTGAGGAGCAGAAGAAAGACTAGTAGAGCTGGGGGTGTATGAGTCAACACTTCCTCTGGGCTCCCTACCCACCTCAACACACATACCCTTAAATACTCCTCTTGATTCTGTGATTCACCAATAGCCCAATAGCAAAACTTCCTTAACTGGAGCCAAGAAAAGGGTCCCTTTCTAAAGGCTGTAAGAATGCAAGCCCAGGTATAGCGGTGGCCATGGACCCAGCTATTGGGGAAAGTGGCAGGAGAGAACAAGACCGGTAAGAGGAGAGATGCAGCCGTACAACCATCTATGGTCCGCTGCTCCAGCAGCTGTCTCCTAGTCACACACCTCCTGACAGCATCCAGCCAGAGACTGGAGGGAAGACATGCCCTGGAGAGGCCCTCTAAGTACCAGGGTCTCCAAATCCAAGTGAGCACACTAGGTCCCTTTCACATGGGGAGCAGGCATTCTTTTTCACAATTCCACTCAGGTGTTTTTGCTTGGAGATCAGAGGAGACTATGCCCAATCTTTGAAGGATCAGAGGTCTAACAGAAGACCCATGAGTGGCTTAGCACAAACCCATGTCTGCTGCTTCTCCTCCCTAGACCTATAACTAGAGCCAGACATTGACCCTCTCAGGGCCTTAGTTTCATCATCTGGGCAAACAGAAATACTGCTGTATTAGAATACAGTGTAATAATGGTTCTCTCCTCATAAAGCATGCGGATTAAATGGGCTGGTACGTGAGCATTTGTCAGCCATTTGAAATGCATCAAGTTCTCAGAACACTATCAGTGCTCAATAAATGCTAGCTATTATGATTTCTTTATTTGTATCTGATCCGAGGAAGACCTCAAGCCAGTGTTCATACCAAGCACAGGTCAGCATGTGTAAGAAGGGGATGCCAGAATGTCACTCTGTACATGGGGTTTCAGGTAGATCAAGCTGTTGACTCGAGAGACAAGAAAATGAGTGTCTGGGTCATAATTCCATTCATTCTTGAAACCAGTATGGGCAACCAACCACTACAATGTGTAGGTTAGTAAACCAGTGGGGTAAGACATTTCTCACTGTCCTAAGTTCATCCTGTTCAAGCTGGAAGAGGCCCTCAAGATAAAGAAAGCTGCCATAGAATCTCACTAGACACATGAAAATACTACAGTCATCTTTGCATTCTGAATCCACATGTCAGGGCCCGCCAGTACTGGGGATTCCAACAGGGTCGCCCTGTGCCTGGGGAAACAGCTCTGAAAAGGTGACTGAATATTTTAAGCACTCATACATTGCCCTAAAGCTCCACTCACATCCCCAAATGTCTAGTGCCCAAATGTGAATACAATATCTAGCCAAGGAGATCATTCTGGATTCTTAACATTTTCAGTGAGCAGATGACTAAGGTCCCCAACTATTTCTCCTTGAACTTATATTTACCGCAACAGTACAGGAAAAGTTAAATCTACCATTGGGCAGGGGCTTTGCAAACAGAACCATCTGATGTCCCTGTGAAACTATGAGGTAGGCACTGCTGTGTTCATTTCCCAGAGGAAGAAATTCAGGTTCTGTGAAGTTCAGTAAATGGCACAGATTTGTCCAGCTGGTAAGAGGCTTAGCCAGGATTTGAACCTGGGCTTAACTGTCTTGGGAATCTGTTATTTCTCCATTACAGACTATTCCAAAATAAAGAGGAAAGCATCTTATCATCATTTTGGCAAAATCCAACATCAAAGTAATTGGTTCAATTGATCAAAAGTACCTGTTGGAAAAGGTGCAGAGTACCCCAGAGCTAGCAGTAGCACAAAGGAAAGATGACTTTTGTTTGTTTTTGTGGCTTCTATAACTAAGAAACTGAATTGCTGTATGATGCTAGCAAGAAAGGAAAGTGCTCTTTCCTTCAGATATGCAGTAAGCATTTATTTCTTGCATACCCGTCTCTAATTAGGCATGGCACGAGATGACATGAGTTCCATTTTTATTGTTTTCAGGAAGAAAGGGAGAGGGAGAGAGAGAGAAACATCAACCATGAGAGAAAATCATTGATAGGCTGCCTCCTGCACGCCCCCTACTGGAGATTGAGCCAGCGAAACCTGGGCATGTGTCTGACCAGAATTGAACCCGGGACCCTTCAGTTCACAGACCAACACTCTATCCACTGAGCCAAACCAGCTATGACAACATGAGTTACATTTTTCTAGGAAAAGAAAGGTGAGTTCCTATAAGACTATCACATCCCTTTTTCCTATAATTAGCCAAAAAAAAATAAACACCAAGAGGCATCTGTGCAACCTGTTAATGGAATGCAGAAGGAAGAACGTAGATAGCAGGCTACACTGAAGGATTCTGAAAGCTCACCTTTCCTTCCTCCTAAGCAAATGGCAAGTTCTCAAAAGTAAAACTGAAACGCTATTCCTACAGTGTAGACTTTCTGGGCTGAGGCTTAGAAACCTGAAACATGCTTTTTAATTTGTTGCCGCCATGCACTGAACTCGAAGGTTCCCTCTCACGCCGTGGCTAGCTATCTGCTCTCCACAGAGCCCTCCACAGCCTCTCTCCACAGTGACCAGCAGGGACTGACGAACACTGGGTTTGTGTACTTCATGGGAGAATAAAGTTCTGTGATTTATTTGTTTCAATGCCCATGAGAATTTCCCTTATATGGGGGTTTCTACGAACACAAATGTAGCCCTAAATCTTAACTCATCTTGTTTGATAAACCACTGGAATGTTGGCTTGGAGATGCAGATTAATTATGTCTTTTATATTCTGAATTCTAATGCTTGCTGATCCTGGAAGAACTGCCTATTTCAGTGTTAGCCAGTCCTAGAGATAGTGAACAATGTGTGTTCTTGGATCGATTGGATACAAGCCAATCGATCCAGAGTCCACACCCCAGCTGGCTCTTCTTCTAGGGGGTTCTCACCCTGGGCCATTACTTATCTGCCCTAATGTGGTAGCCAGGGCCAGAATCAGACGACTAGGAGGAGCTCCTATACCCGCCCTAAAGCCCACGGAAATTAGTCAGACAAGCCAACCCTAAGCCTGCTTCCCCTGCCGCATCTGGTCTTTCCATGAAAACCACAGTGAAGGCTTTGGGGACAGACTGTCCCTCACATTTGCCTCCTGACTCACCCTGGTGCTTCTCTGAGTGACACGGCATGTCCCTTTCTTGCAGGAATTATTCCAATGTGTTTGCATTGGCAGTCATCTCCTGGTAGGTTGGCCTTACCATACCTCAGATTTTCAGATTTTCTAGTAATATATCATATCATATATATCTAAACTAATAAAAGCGAAATAGTAAAATTAACCGTTTCTTCGGGACGCCCAACAGCCAATCAGCCAATCAGAACAATGGTATGCAAATTAGCCCAGCCAAGATGGCGGAGGCCCGGGCTGGCAATAGAGCGATCGCACCAGAGCATCCAGAGCAACCGGAGGCCAGGCCTCCGCCCTTGCATGCTCTGGCGGTCGGTTCCGGACAGTGGCGGTGGCTGCAGGGCCGGGCAGCCACCGAGGCCCCCGGTTCTGCGGCTGGGGCTGGCAATAGAGAGATGGGGCTGGGAATAGAGAGATCGTGCTGGCCCACGCACAGGTGGAGGCCTGGCCTCCGCCTGTGTGTGCCCTGGAAGTCGATTCAGGGCAGTGGCGGTTGGCAGCAGGGCCGGGAGCTGGCTGCCCAGGCCCCGGCCCTGCAGCCTGGGCCTGGGAATAGAGTGATCGCACCAGTGGTTGGTTCTGGGTGGCCTTGGGTGAGAGCCGGCCCGGCCCTCGGCTGGGGCTGGCAATAGAGCAATCGTGCCCACGGTGGTTCCAGACAGCGGTGAGCAGTCACAAGGCCGGGAGCTGGCAGCCCAGCCCGGCCCTGCAAGGCCTGGGAATAGAGCAATTGGGCCCACGCGACCTCAGAGGCTCAGTGGCGGGGGCTTGAGGTGGGTACCCCCTTGGAGTCATGCCGGAGCATCCTCTGCCCCCGTGCAGAGCCTCTGCCACAGGTCCAGCCACCTGCCTCCACCCTGGGGGCCTCCATGGGGCGTGTGTGAGCGTGTGCCTGGCTCCACCCCCGTGTGTTCGCTCAGCAGCATGGCCCCCCCAAGGGACCATGCACCAGCGTCCACCCCCTGGCCTGCCACCCAGCTCTGCACCAGGTGTGTCCCCTCAGTGGTGGAGGCCCACCAGGTATGTGCGATGGTAGGCCATCCGGCTGGAAACGTCCACGCCTGCACTCACCAGCCATCCCACCCCCCAGTGCACGAACCCTGAGAGGGCTGAGGCCAGCCTGAAAACAGCCCTCAGCCCCTCACCCAGGCTGGCCATGCATGCCAGCAGGTGGACATCCCCCCCAGGGGTCCCAGACTGTGAGAGGGCACAGGCCAGGATGAGGGACCACCTCCTCCCCTTGCCGAGTGCACAAATTTTTGTGCACCGGGCCCCTAGTATGTGTGTATATATATATATATATATATATATATATATATACACACACACACACACACACACACACACACACACACACACACCCTCACCTGGGGATATTTTTTCACAGAGAGAGAGAGACAGGAGAGAGGAGAGAGAAACAAACATTGACTGGTTGCCTCCCTCGAGTGCCCTGACCAACAGAGCTGGGGATCAAACCTGCAACTGAGGTATGTGCCCTTGATTGGAAATCAAACACAAGACCCTTCAGTCTGTGGGTCGACACTCTAACCACTGAGCAGAACCAGCCAGTGAAATACATATTTTAAAACAAGTTGGAAGTTTCTACTCCACAGCCCACCTCCCATAAGGCAGCAGAAAATGTGGGTGGCTTCATCTTTACCTTGCTTTTCAAAGAGGAAAACCAACAGTTGTGACTAGGGAAAAAGAAAGAATAGAAGAATCAAAGATATGCAAATGCAAGTTTAATATTCTGCACATTGGAAAATTTTTACCTAAAGTGACCTAAGTTTAGTCACTGCCGGATTCAAATGAAAAGCTTGGTGCGTTTTCCCTGTGGAACATTCATTAAAACCACACAAGCATGATTTCTGAGGCTCTGGATTTTGTAACCTCATTAGTTTCTGTAAAATCTCTCTGTGATTTGACCCAGTTTCAACTCCTAAAGTCTGAAAATAAAATATAGATGCTTTCTGTATAAGGATTTGGCCATGTGTCGTTAGTCCACTAATAAATTATGGGGCCATACTGCTCCTTGCATAACTAGAAATGCTTCGGAGGGTATACCATGGAACAAGCGTAGATTCATTAAATCTGGAGTGGGAGGACGTCCTGTAGAGATAGCTACTTGCAATGAATAAAATACAGCAAACCATCATTTAAAATCCTCAACAGCTTTCGCAACTAAATGAAAGGACGTATAAAGAAAGCAATTTTAACATAGACAAATAAATTGATAGGAACAACAGTTAAGTGCCTGCAGCATCTCATGCATGTTATACCCAAACAACATCGTACCCAACAGTGGTAGTTGAGGATGTGCTGTACCTATACTTTGAAACGAGCTAGAGAATGAACTATATTCCTCCTAAAGTTATTCACACTAATTCAGACCATTGAGACCACCGTGATTCAAAGGAGGTTCAAAAGCTCAAAACATTCCCATGGATGTAATGGATGTATACTTCTGACAATTTACAACACTAATCCAGTGTTTTAAGATGCTTTGGAGAACATGTGCTAAATCACGCCTCTGGCTACTAAGAGCTGGCCATCATTCCCTTTATTGGCCGAGGCAGCACAGTGGAGTGGGTCCTTGCAGTGTAATACTGATGCGCTTTCCTCAGTCAGATGAGAGACCCATGCTCCCAACTGAAGACTTGCTTCCATTTTTGTTGCTGGATTTTTGTCTTCACGTATGAATGTCTCGGGGCTTGAGATACATGTGTAGCGGTGGAATCAGATTTCAACTTAGAATGCTCCGTGGGGTCACTTGCCTCTATTTGAGTTACTGTGGGCAGTGTGAGAAAGCTCCACAGACTAACTTAGAGATAGTCCTGGCAAAAGAGCATCAAGGACGTTAAAAATATCCAAGCAGCCCTGACCGGTTTGGCTCAGTGGATAGAGCATCAGCCTGTGGAATAAAGGGTCCCAGGTTTGATTCCAGTCAAGGGCATGTACCTTGGTTGCGGACACATCCCCAGTGGGAGCTGTGCAGGAGGCAGCTGATGGATGTTTCTCTCTCGTTGGTGTTTCTAGCTCTCTACCCCTCTCCCTTCCTCTCTGTGAAAAATCAATAAAATATATTTAAAAAAGAAATATCCAAGCACTTTTCCTTATCTTCTATGATTGATTGATCTTCTTTAACTTTGAAATTTTCCATTGTTTATCAGGATGATTATTAAGATTACATATAAACCTGCTTGACTTTGTCAAAATGATGCCAGGTGATGACTACTCTGCTCAGAATATCTGCTTTAGGGGTTGGCTGTTGCTGAGTGCTATATTTTTACATTAATGCACTTCCTCAGCCTCAATGCAAAGATCTT
>PVJC01035815.1:0-18041 GCA_004026665.1 Murina feae | reverse complement strand
CACCAGCACCATCACCACCATCACCACCACCACCATCATTACCATCACCACCACCACCACCACCACCATCATTACCATCATCCCCACCACCACCACCACCACCACCACCATCACCACCATCAATTGACCAGGGTGCTAGGTGCCTACCATCCATGCCCCCCCACATGGCACCATATGGGGCTTAGAGCGGCTCCTAAGGCAGGAATCCAAAAATGCTTGGAGCAAAGGAAAGCTCTGCGCTCCTGCTGCCAGGGTGAGTGCAGGGTAGCAACACACACCTCCTACGCTGGCGTCAGAGGACCCACTGTCAAACCATCTTGACAGCAGAAAGGACAGTGTTGGCCCCGAGCCAAACAGCTCCACAGAGTCTCAGCCTTACTAGGTCGCTCCTTATCCAAACTGGGAAGATGGTCCTCACCACTGCACACGGGGCCGGGGTGAACGCATGGAGCGGGGGAGGGTGCGGGAAGACAGCAGGTCGATGTGACCATCACGTCTGCACCAGAGCCTCCCCCACAAGACATACAAACGAAGCCCTGTGTAGGGGGCCTACGGAATACTGTCAGCAATAAAGACTAAAAACAGTACTAAGTAAGTTAATACATGGAACACCAGCCGACTGAGGCACTAAAAACAAACAAACGAAAAGATGGAGATTTCTGTCACGGGTGACGGTAGACGAAGACGCAGTGAGACTCACAGGGTTACTCCCGGCGCCAGTGAGGACCTGGCTGCGGGGCACAGTGCGCCCGCCTGTCTCCCTCCTGAAAGCCTTAAAAATGTCACCTCTCTTATCCCTCAAATCCCACCCCAGGCATTTATCCCAAGGAAATCACGGACCCTCCAAAAACGGAGCCATAAGGTTGTTGATCAGAGCGGACGAAACGCAGCGCACAGGAGGGAGCGGCGGGTCGGTCCCAGCGCAGCTCCGTGGCGGGCGGGCGGTCCAGGCGGGCGGAGGGCTGAGAGGGGGAGGCCGTGCCAGCGGCAGGAAGGCCAACACCGCCTTGTGCAAAGGGTGTTGCTGCTCAGAAAGAGGTGGCAGCCCACAGCCCCTCCCGGCAGCCCAGCCCTCCTGGTTGTGGTGAATCCTCGCTCGCCCGAGAATAGTTTTCCGTTGAGTTTTAGAAAGAGCGGGAGGGAGGGGCAGAGAGAGAGAAACATCGATGTGAGAGAGACACACTGACTGGGTGCCTCCTGCACGGGCTCCACCCAGCGGGGCTGAGCCTGCAACTGAGGTACATGCCCTTGACCAGAACTGAACCCACGACCCTTCGGTCCACGGTCCAACATTCTAACCACGGAGCGAAAACGGTTAGAGGCTTTTTTTTTTAGAAAGCCTGACTTTTTAAAAAGCTCCTTGACTGCCCAGGAGGCAGGTCGTCCTGGCCGTCGGCCTGTGAGACAATGAGGCTGTCCCCAGCGATGGAGCAGGCGGTGGGCGAGGACGCCAAGCCCTGCCGCTCGGGGAGAGGCGGGCCGCTGTGCTGCCCACAGACGGGAGGCCTGGCAGCGCAGAGGGCTCTCCACCCGCAGGGGCAGCCCCGATCCCAGGGTATCCCGGCCGTCACCCGGGACCACCAGGGGGTTCCATCTCTGTCCCCTGGACCCTGGTTCACTTGGATGGTGCAGTTTGGAAGCACACAGGGCTGCCCCCTCGGGTCTGCATCCACCCTGCCATGCCAGCCTGGGGAACAGGTGGAGGAAGGGCCTGGTGCCCTGCCCTCAGCCTTGTGTGAGCCTGGGCTAGTCCCTGCCCCCCCACCTGGCTCCCTGTTGGTGAAACCGGTGGATCCCAGTGAGCCTTGGAGCTGCCGTGCGTGCGCTGTGAGCAGGCTGGCCTACAGCCTCTCTCCTCGGCTGTGAAGGGCAGGCCCGGCTCCTGCTTTGCTGAGTCCGAGGGAGGTTAAGTGAGATGATGCCTCACTGAGTAAGTGGTAGGTAAGGTCGTGGATGTTGTTGGAGTAGAAATGACATTTCTTCTCCATCAAGGTGAGAGTCGCAAGCGTGGGGAATCTCGAGGCGCCTCGGCCACCCCACGTCCGTCTACCCCGGACCTGATCTGCCTCGCGAGTGCAGCAGAGAGGAGCCCAGCGGTGGCATCAGGAAGCTTTCTCTAACTCGGGGACGATGAGCGGATGTTTGGGGACACACACACACACACACACACACACACACACGCCAGGGGCGTGGCCTCTTACCTGCTTTACCACAAACTTTTCTTTGGTTCCTCTCTCCCTCACCACCAGGTTCACCCCCAAGGCCCCAGGATTCAGCTCATCCAAAATCTACCAGCGAAAAGGAGGCTCTTTCAGGAAACTGCACACAGCTTCCCAGGCCCCACAGCTCCCCGACTGTCCCTGCCTCCCAGCTGCCCTCCAGGCTCAGCAAGCAGCTCTGCGGATACAGGAAGCGGCCCTGGAGGCCCAGGAGCCCTCTGCAGGCAGGTGGAATCCGAGCCCATCCATCTCCCCATCTCTTCGGGGTGATTCGGGAGCTCGTTCCACCACCCCCTGCCTCTTTCTCCAACTTGCAGCTAGGATCAGCGGGCAGCCAGCACAGGGACTGTTCCCTCTCTCTAGCTCCCTGTGATCCCCACTTCCAGCACCCACCTCCGAACTGGGCACCCAAACAATAAAGCAATCGGTGCAATCGTGGACACAGCCCTGCCTGTGCCTGGCACTGTGCCGACTACTTTACCTGCGGTCACCACTATTGCTACCTCCATGTTCACACTGGAGGGAACTGAGGCACAGGGAGCGAGGGCCTTGCCTGAGGCCACGGCACCAGTGACGGGGGTGGCCTGGGTTAGACTAACTCCAGGGTCTGACCCCAGAGCCTGTGCATTGAGCCAGACCTCAGAGAAATGGCCGCCGTGCCATGCTTGGGGCTTATGGGGTGAGGCTGGACGAGGGAGTCACATCTGTCTGGGGTTGGAGGAAGGGGGGCAGGATGCAGAGGAGAGACGTGGGGGGTGGAACCCGGGGCCCAGAAAAGTTGTGGGATTCTGTGACCCAGTCCTGTGAGCGGTCTGAACCCCGCTCAGGGAACAGGGACAGTGGCCTGAGCAGCTCCTGCTGCTGCAGGGACGCCCGTGCTGAGGTCCTCTGAGGCGGCAAATTAAGTGGTAAGACACACCTGTGTCTCAGATCAAGGCGGCATTTTCATTTCCGCCCGAAAAACTTTGCTTTTTAAAGTCTCCGGCCCCAGGAACTCCTCTGCGTCACCACCGGCTGACTTGACTGCCTGTGGTCCCCGCCACCGCTCCCTCAGTGAGAAATGTCTAACCTACAAATTATTGTCAGGTTCATGACGTTTGTACCAAGACCAGACCTAACGGGTCGTCAGGTTGACATGCCCCGCGGAGAAGCTTTTAAACTCTCGATCGCCTGCGTCCCGCTGCCGCTTTCTTTGTGAATGTTCCAGGCGCTACCCGTTTGCTCCAGCCCCGGACAAGGTCCCGTCCCCTCCAGGGACTACTGGCGGGATTGGGGGGCGGGGCTCGGGGCTCCTGATCACCAACTCTGGTCCGAGGGAGTCCTGTCTCCAGGGCCTGAGCGTGGCCCCAGGCGGGGGTGAGAAGGCAGGCGTTTCCTGCACTCGAAATATGCAGACAGACGAGGCTGCAGACCTCAGCTCCAGCCTTCATTTTAGAGGCAAAGGGCTCACACCCCGAGGTCCCCTTTGGAGGTCCCCTAGGAGCTGGAGGCAGACACTGCCTCCCGGGGGGAACGGGGAGAACCTCGCTTGCAGCCTTCACCGGGTGTGACCGTTGCACCAGTGGGGGTCGGGGGTGCTGGCAGGAGGTCCAGGTCCAGGGCTTGTCCCAGACCGTGGGCCCCTCGTCGCCCCAGCCTCTCGCCAGGGGACAACTCGGCACCTTGTAATTCTCCATAACGAGTCCTGTCCGCCTCCTCCCTTCGCTGGGCGCTGGAAGCGCACCCCCAGCCGGCGCCTGAGGGCAGACCCTCGACTGAGCATGCTCAGTCGGGACCGCGTCTCGAGAGCACCCCAGCCCCCACCCTGGGAACGACCCTCAGCCCCGGGTGTGTCTGCTGGACCACGTGACCCTCCCGGCCCAAACGGTACCCACAGCGTCCCTCCCGCGAGCAGGGCCCCAGGGACCCGCCGCTTTCAATCTCGTGCTGGGTGGAGCCTTGAGCGCGGTGGGCGGGGCTTGGAGGGACCGCCAGGTTGACGCGGCGGGCGGGGCCTGAGAGCGCGGTTAGTGGAGCCTTGAGCGTGGTGGGCGGGGCCTTGAGCGTGTGGGTGGAGCCTTGGGCGCGGTGGGCGGGGCCTGGAGGGGCCGCCCGAGGTGGTGCGCGGTGGGCGTGACCGAGCGCTGCGTGGGCGGGGCCTAAGAGCGCGGTGGGTGGAGCCCCGCCGGGCGGTGCCACCGCGGGCCGTGCGAGGCCCCTTTAAGGCGCGGCCGGGGCGGGCCCCGCGGCGCGGCCCCTTTAAGGCTTGGCCTACGTGGCAGCCGCTGGAGCCGCGGACGAGGAGCAAGGCCGGCCGCCGGGCACTTCCTGTGGAGGCCGCAACGGGCGCGGGCGCCGACGGGCCGAACGCCGAGCGAGCGAGCCAGCCGAGCCCCCGCCGCCGCCATGGGCCAGAACGACCTGATGGGCAAGGCCGAGGACTTCGCCGACCAGGTGCGGCCCGCGCCCAGCGGCCTCCCCGCCCGGGCCCGCCGCCCCCAGCCCCGCCCGGGCCCCGAGCCCCGTAGCTCCCCCCCATCCCCCCCCGAGGCCCGGGACGCGCCCGCAGCCCTCCCGGTGCCACCCCCTCCCCTACCCGCGGCCTCCCCCCCCGGGCGCGTCGCCCGTCCGGCCTAGGACCCCCCACGCCCGGGCCTCCGGGCCCGGCCGCCCCCCGCCGCCGCCTCCCCTCGGCCAGGTGTGCTCGCGGGCCCCGCGTCGGCACTCCACTCGGCGGCCGCTCTCCGCCGCCCGGGCCTTCCTGGAAGCAGAGGGTGCGGGTGGCCGCTGGGGGCTCCGCGCCTCTCCTTGCCCCGCGCGCCTCGGGGGGCGGGGCGGGAGCGGGGTCGTGGACCGGCCGGTCAGCCTGGAGGCGTGGGGGTCCTCCCGGAGGAAAGGGGGCACCCTGGTGTGCACCCTACTCCAGGAAGCGCAGCCTCTTCCCTTTCTCTCCCAGATGGGGCCGCCGTGGGGTCCCCTTGACCCCGCGCGTCCCTCCCTGGACTCTGCCCGGCCGGTCGGATGGGCGTCTGTCTGAACACACGCCTGGGGGAGGGGCCGTTCCCTCCCAGGAGGGCGCCGGGCACCTGGGCCCCGGGGCCACGGGGAGGGGACAGCGCCCCCACTCGGCCGATTTGCTGACAGAAAGCGGGGTGGGGGGCGGGAAGGTGCGCTGGGGGCCCGTTGCTGTCGGATGGGCGGCCGGTCCTGGGCAGTGGGGCGGCCGCTGCCGGTCTGGCCCCGGTCCCCTGCCCGCGTGCTGGCCTGGCGGGCGGGTCCGAGGAGCGAGGCGGACGCTTCACCTGCCTGCGGCGCATCGGGCCGTCAGCCATCGTGCTCCGGGCGAGGGTCTGCAAGGCTGGAGCGTGTGATTTCAAAACAAAACCAACAAGCGAGTGCTTTGTGGTCAGCGAAAGGCTTTCCCGTTGTCCCCCGGGGGTGGTGACCCCTCTCCACGGTGGCCCGGTAATTGGGTAATTGGGGTCGCGCCTGTTTCCTGCGACCCAAGCATTTAAGACCAAGGGGGGGGGTGTGGGGGGCTGTCACGCTGGAGGAGTGGCTTTTCCTACGGTGGTGGTTGGCGCGGGCACAGCTTAAAAACGGGCCCCTCGTTAAAAGGGGGCTGGCGAACGCCCTCGGAACCGCGTCGGAACCGCAGGCCTTGCTGTCCGTCACTCCGACGCCGTTTCAGTGCCTCCTGTTACCAGCGAGGGCATGAGCTCTTCAGCCGGAAAACCCTGGTTTTGCAAGTGACTTTCACAACCAAATCGAGATAAAATGTCTCGGTCTCGCGCTGCCAAACCCCGAGGGCCAGCTCTCCTCCCCCACCTCCTTCCCCGCGTCTTGTTGAGCGGGATCTGGGGCCGGGTCTGGTCGGCCTGCGAGTTCCTGTGGGAAGGAAGGTGAGGCCTGGCACAGGGCAGGGGAGAAGCCGGCTGCCCAAACCCAAGTGGGCCAGGGCCCCGTTCCACGGCGCGGCCCCCCGCTCTCCGTTTACCAGGCTGGGCCGAGGGGCCCAGTGGCGATAGCAGGGATGGCGATGGCAGGGGGTGTCGGCAGACGCCTCCACCCTTCACGCAGGAGGGCAGAGGGCCTGTGCTCTTCAAAACTAAAGTCAGGAGCCTCTCCTGCCACGGGCAGACGGGGCGCAGGCGGACGTGGGCGGAGAGCAGGGTGCAGAGCAAAGTCACGGCTTCCGATGCACAGATCTGGCCAAGCTGGGGGTTACCATGTGTCCGCGCAGGAACGCAGAGCTGCCAATGGGGCGGAATCAGGCCTTGAAAATGAAAGCGACCCAGTCTGCAGGGGACGGGGAAATGCGCAGCCACTGATCAGATAGTGCGACACACCTGCTTCCTTCTCGTCCTCAGAAAGCAGGCGCAAGGCCCAGGTGACAGGATGCTGAGCGGGGACCCCACGAGGCCCGTGTGCCCTCTGGTAATACCCACCCTCAAACCACGCCAGCGCGCCAGGTCCTCCGTGCACGTCGCCGTGCCACCCTCCCGACCGCGAGGCTGGCCTGTGCCTCCATCTTCCCCGTGGAGACGTGTGCTGTGGTCTTGCACGGCACATGGGGCTGCAGGTTGAGTCCGAGTCTTGCTCCCCAGGTCTGGGCTCCTTGCCGCTCGCAGTACCGTGACCTTCCCTGGTCTGCAGAGGCGAGCACGGCACGCCTTCCGCTGGCAGGCTCCTCCCGAGCTGTCCCTCTGGCATCAGGCTCCTGGCCCCGGGCAGCAGGGACAGTGTCCTCCTGCTCCCGGGCCGGGCTGGGGAAGTGCTGAGCGAGCTGTCTGCGCTGGGGCTGGGCACTGGAGCCTCGTGAGCTCAGCAACCAGATTGCGTCCTGCTCCCGCTCCTCGCTGCCAGGCGCAGAGTGCCACGCGAGCGCTCGGTGAGCTCTGCCTGCCGGCTCGTCCCCGGGGCCTGTTCTCATGTGGCCTGGCCTTCTTACCTGTCCTTTGGTGTGACAGTCAGTTCTGGGAGCTGTCACCCAGGAGCCCCGTGGCCTCTGGTCAGGCGTTGGGTAGCGAGCGTGGCCTTAAAGGACACTGGTCCGGCACAGCCAGTGTCAGGCTCTGGATTAACCGCTTGGGGGGCCATGGGTGTGGGTTCTGAGCATTTCCTCCTGCCTGGGGGTTCGTGCCCTGGGCCACCAGGAGTGGGGGGGACGGACAGAAGGAGCACTCTGCCCTGCTAGCCTGTATTTGGAGACTAAGGGAGCCACCGTGCCTCTTGGGGAGTGTGGGGTGGGACATGGGGAGACTGGTTAGTGAGGGTGTTTGTCACACCTGGATGCCCAGCTCAGGGCCAGTGACACCTTCCTGTCCCTCAGGTGTAGCCCGAAGCCAGGGAGCAGCACTCGGGGAGACTAGGCTGGCTGGCTGGGAGTTGGGGTCACGGTGGGCAGGCACGTGGGAGTCCCTGAACCCCCGCACTCGCCTGGCTCAGTGGGGGAAAGACTCCGCCACTGGCTCGTTTGCAAGGATGTGTAGGTGAGAGATGGTAAGAGAGCGCTGTGAGGGTCTCACATCCCGTAACTGGCGGCCTCCCGCATGCTCTCCCCGCTGTCTGCCTCCAGCAGGTCCTGACTCCCTTCCGAGAGCAGCCCCTGGCCCTGTGGCCGACAGTGACGTAGGGAGCACGGGCAGGTGACCTCTCGGCCTCGGTGCTGCCCGGTGCTGGCCCGCTCTGCTCTCCCGGGGACACTGGCCAGGCCAGCATGGTGTGTGCTCAGTGGCCAAGTCTGCACCCTGGTGACCAAGACACATGTAGGAAATAAGATCAAAATGGGGTCTGTCTCTGTTACGAAACGGTTTTTCCTTCGTGCTGCGTCCAAGCGGTTGTCGCTAAAGGGCTGCGGGTTAGCGGGGCTGAGTCAGCCAGACCTGTAACCCGTGAGGTGGCCTTCACCCAGGCCCGCTGCACTGGGAAGTCGGGTAGCAGCCTCGCTCAGAGCACCAATACCGGGGTGGGGGGGTGCGCCTTCCCGGCGCAAGGAGACGGCTGTCTCTGCGGTGTCTGTGCGGGGGGCGTGATTACCTGTCTGGAGGGAAGGTTCTCTCTGCTCTTTAATCCTCTTGACCCAGACACTCAAATTAAGATGCAGACTCACCACGGGGCTGTGAGCCAGCCTCGGTCCGCCGCGAGGCCTGCTGTGCCCGCCAGTGAGGGCCGGGGCTCAGACCACAGCCCAATTGGGAGGCGAGTCAGCACTGCTGATGCTGGTCCCTGTGCTGCCTTTGGGGTCACTTCCCAGCCTGCGGGTCCCACCAGACGCCAGTCCCTGAATCGGCCCCGCCTCTCCAGGCTTCCAGGCTGAGCATCCAGGTGAGGCTGCCGTTGCCAGCGTTCCCATGAGAGCCCAGGAGGTCTGTCTCCTCGGGGCTGGGGTGACTGCTCCGTTGCTGGGCATTTCAGAAGCATGTGGGCCGCGAGGCAGAAATGGGGGGGCGTATGGCGTCAGCCGTCCCCGAACCCCCGGGTCTGATGCGGTGTGTGTTACACCAGGTGTACCTGTGCCCCGTGTTTGTTCTCTGCACGCACCTCAAAACTTAGGTAGGAGAACTTGGAGCCTCTTTCACAAGCCCTTTCCTGCGTATTCAAGTCGGAGAGAACCTTAGCAGCCTTGAGTCCAGCTGCCCTCACTCTGTGGAAGGGCAGCACAGGACCCGCCACGCCCCCAAACTCGGTTTGTCCCTGGTCACACAGTGCACCAGCTGGTGGAGCCAGGAGGACCCAAGCCTCAGCCTCACCCCGTGACCATGTCCCACGTTTGCTAGGCTGTCTGTCTGTCTTGGTGACCTCTGCCCCACTTCCGTGGGGTGAAAGGCTGAGCAGATGTGTGCGGAATGGACAGCTTGGGGTTCAAGCTCAGAAGGTGGGAAGAAAAGGGACACAAGCCTTGTGATCGCTGGCGCCGTCCCTGCTCCCCGCCCCCCACCCCCCCGTGAGTAGGCTTCTCTGTGCTCACGAGTGGAAGCTGATGAATGAAACGAAACATCCGGAGGCCATTGAGTGCGAAGGAAGCTTTAGCGCTTTCTGGCGCTATGAAGCCACTTTCTAAAACGCTCGTGTGTACACCTTCTCTTATGCCACAGTAGGCTAATCAGCCCTCCGAGGGGCTGTGTGTGGCATTAATCTGACGGTCCGTGGGGCCAGGCTCATGGGTGCCCTTTAGACTCTCGCTTGCTGACACATCCCTCCCGTGGGTGGGCCCGGGCGTCCCCGGGCTCCGGCTGTGTTATCGGTGCCTTCCTATCTCAACGCGCACGGTTGGTAAGAGGGAGTGCACTGGGAGCGCCTGGTGACGTCCATGTGTGCTGTCTCCCAGTCAGCCATCATAAATGGCACGGCGCCCTGGCCAGCGTGGCTGTGGACAGCATCGGCCTATGGACTGAAGGGTCCCGGGTTCGAGTCTCAGTAGGGGGCGTGCAGGAGGCAGCCAATCAATGATTCTGTTTCATCACTGATGTTTTTATCTCTCCCTCTCCCTTCCTCTCTGAAGCCAATTAGAAATATACATATATTAAAAGTTTTAAAAAACAAAAGTAAGTGGCGTGCTAGCGTGGAGCAGGGGGAGTATAAATGCGTTCTCTTTGCATCGGCCAGTGGTTTTACACGTGACTCTCCGTGCTGTCGGGCCAGCGGCCCATCCCACTTGTCCGCGTGTTTTGAATGTGCTTTGGCCTGATTACCCACAGGTTCAGGTTTAGTCACAATTGTGCGCACACGTGCCAGGCCCGACCTCGGGCTCTCGGGAGGGTAAGGCTGGGAGGTGCACTGGTGGTCCTGACTGCACACCGGCGGCCAGAGCCTGGCCTTCCCTCCCACGGCTGCGGAGAGGCCGGGTGGCTGTGCGTAGTGAGCTTCCTGCTGGCCCCGCACGAGGCCCCCAGGCCTGGGACCCTGGCCGGAACCTAAGCGGACTCTGGTCTCAAAAGCAGGCTCAGCTCTCTTCCGTCTGGAGGGGCTCTGAGCACCGCCAGGGGGGCTGGGTGGAGTCGGCACCGTCCTGGGCCAGCCCCTCTCCCCATGGGACCCCGACTAGCTGTGCCCTCGCCTGAGATTAGAGCCTGTGTCTTGGGGCAGTTCTTGTGGGACAGTGTAGGTGCCACCGCACGTGTCCGCTGAGGTGCTAGAGGTCCTAGCAGAGTGTCACCCTGTCACCCGGCGGGGTCTAGGCTGCCGGGAACGTGAGCAGGTTCTCGCGCCCACATGACATGCTGGGAGCAGGTGCTGAGAGCCCCACGCACGGCAGCCCCTCACCGGGACGTCTGTCGCCGACAGTTCCTCCGAGTCACGAAGCAGTACCTCCCGCACGTGGCGCGCCTCTGCCTGATCAGCACCTTCCTGGAGGACGGCGTGCGCATGTGGTTCCAGTGGGGCGAGCAGCGGGACTACATCGACAGCACCTGGGGCTGCGGCTACCTGGTGGCCTCCTCCTTCGTGCTCCTCAACCTGCTCGGACAGCTGAGTAAGTGGCTTCCTCGCTGACAGCAGCGGGCAGCCCGTGTCTGCGTCCCCAGAGCAGAGCGGTGAGCTGGGGCCCTGAGGAGCCGGCAGCGAGCATCCCTGGTGTCTGGAAGGAGAAGGGAGAGATGAGGCCCCGCAGCTCCGTCCGCCTCGGGCCTCGCTTCTGCGCCTGGTGGCAGCCTCGGCCCCATACATGCGGGGCCAGGCCCTGCACTTCCCGCCTGTCCTGCGGGTGCCGCAGTCCTCCTGATGGCGTGGGGGTGCCTGCCCGCCCGCCCTTCCCCCCCACCTTGATTTTTGCCTGGGGCAGGTAGCTGGGCTGCTGCTGTGCCTGAGGCCAGGTGGCGGGGCCCCTGACCCTCGCCTTGTCCTTCCAGCTGGCTGCATCCTGGTGTTGAGTAGGAACTTCGTGCAGTACGCCTGCTTCGGGCTCTTCGGAATCATAGCGCTGCAGGTAAACGGGCGCCCCCGCTGCCGGTACACGGGTGGGGCCTTGCCTTCTTCTCTGGTTGGAGCAGAGCCTCTGGAAAGGCCTCTCGAGGAATCCCCTGGAACTCCTTTCCGAGAAGGGGCTCAGTTTTCCTCAAGGCAGACGCGGGAGAAGCGGACGCGTCAGGGCTGGCCCTTGCCTGGGTTTGCTTTGACGAGGGCGGAAGTCACGAGGCTGGCTGCCGCCAGGACCCCGTTCTTGTCGTTTCCTCCGTACAGGCGGCCGCCTAGCTACTCAGGTGCAGCCTTACACACACCTGTGCTCTGGGCCCGTGGTCTCGGGCCCACACTGTCCTCCAGGGCGCAGCTCTGGGGCACTGAGCCGAGCTTGCCCTCGGAGCTGTCCTGGAGTCCCGCAGCAGTTTTGTGGCTCTTAGATTTAAAAACTGGCCTCATGCTACCCGTGCAGTAGAAAAGCAGGTGCTTGGAAATGCCGACACTCACCTTTTCTCTGCCCTCTGTCCCCTCAGACGATTGCCTACAGCATTTTGTGGGACTTGAAGTTTTTGATGAGGTACGTGCGTCTGGTTGGAGGGGTCAGCCTACTTCCTCCCATCTAACCTCGGGGCTGTAACTGTCCATTGAGTCAACTTCTTGGGGTCAAGACTGTGCCCCTTAGACTCTGATGGATGTTGGCAGACCCTTCACCCCCACCCAGGGCCCTCAGGACACGTGAGCACGCGGTTAGTTGCCGCTCCTGACCCGGGTGTCACGAGGGAGGGGAGGGTCCCAGTGGAACCGCTGCTCATGGAGCCAGCTGCTCAGCAGTGAAGGTTCCAGGCGTGCTGAGGCGACGGCCGCTGTCTAGTGCGCAGGCAGATGTGTCTCCAGGCCTAGTCCCGCTTGGTCTGCAGAGGGGGCAGGGCGAGATCTCCAGGGCTGGGCCTGAGCGCTGCCTGGCATCTCTCCCTCAGGAACCTGGCCCTGGGAGGGGGCTTGCTGCTGCTCTTGGCAGAGTCCCGCTCGGAGGGGAAGAGCATGTTCGCGGGCGTCCCCACTATGCGCGAGAGCTCCCCCAAGCAGTACATGCAGCTGGGAGGCCGGGTCCTGCTGGTGCTGATGTTCATGACCCTCCTTCACTTTGACGCCAGCTTCTTCTCCGTGAGTCCTGCTCACCTTGCCCCTGCCCCCAGCCCTGCCCTGGTGTGGACGAAGCAGAGCCCAGGGCCACGAAGGCCGAGGCCTTTAATCCTATTAAAGAGCAAACTCAGGTTCTTGTGTGCCCAGGACCTGCCTCCGAACAAATGAGTCCAGCATCGTTGGCCTCGCCGGTGGGCCTGGTGCCAGTCCTCCCAGACTCACTGGTTTCCTCTCCTTCCTCACCTGTATCTCATGACCTTTGTGTGCCAGGCATTGGGTGTGCGGAGTTGAAGAAGGTTCTAGCTTTGTCCCCTGGAGTTTACAGAGCAAGTCTTTGTTACCGAGTGAGCGCCCTGCCTGGCGAGGTCCCCAGGAACGCCCAGCCATCCCAGGCCCCTGGGCTCCAGCTTGGGCGGGCATGGGAGCCCTCGGCCTGCGCTGAGCACTGCTTCATCTGCCCCCGCCCCGTTCTCATCCCACCGTCGCAGCCCTGACCATTGGTGGCCTCTGAACACCCCAGTCCCTTCGCCCCAGCACCTGACCATCCCTTCCTCCTCCCATCTGAGGCTCTTATGTCCCCTCTGCAGATCCTCCAGAACATCGTGGGCACAGCGCTGATGATCCTCGTGGCCATTGGCTTTAAGACCAAGCTGGCCGCCTTGACTCTTGTCGTCTGGCTGTTTGCCATCAACGTGTATTTCAACGCCTTCTGGACCATCCCCGTCTACAAGCCCATGCACGACTTCCTCAAGTACGACTTCTTCCAGACCATGTCGGTGATCGGAGGCTTGCTGCTGGTGGTGGCTCTGGGCCCCGGGGGCGTCTCCATGGACGAGAAGAAGAAAGAGTGGTAACAGACCTTCCCTGCCTGCCTAAGCCCGGGGCCCTCGAGGACTGGTTCGGGGTCGATCGACAAACTGCCAGCATTCTCGTCCCCTCCCCGCCCTGCCTGGATGAGGCACAGATGTGTGAGAACTCTGCAGCCCCCAGAGTGACGGCTGACTGCTCTGCACCCACCTGCTATCTGGCCAGCCAGTGGCTGCCTGGCTCCTCCCTCCCCACGGCCAGGCCTTGGCCGCGTGGCGAGAGCAGCCAGGTGGGTTGCGGCCTCTGTCCTGGTTTTCTTTTGTGGGTGGTGGGGGCCTTCAAGCTGTACTCTGAGCAGATACATCTGTGTATCATTCAAAGCAGTCTCCCTCTTATTTTTTTAAAAGTTTACGTTTTTAGCTAAAACTAAGTGACTGTGGGTGGCCCGGCACATCAGAGCCACTGGCCGCTCCGTGGCGCCAGGGCCGCTGCCTTGCAGTGTCACACTCGCAAGGACAGTGAGCTTCTTAGAGGAGCAGCCCCCCGAGAGCGAGGCAGCATTAGAGGGGCCCCGCTCACGGCGAGTCACTGCTCCGTCAGGACACCGGCCCACCCTGTGCAGTTTCTAGGGGTCGGCCCTGGAGCTCCCGTGGCGCTGGGGATGGGTATTAGAAACCTTGTGAAAGCCGCCCAGAGCCCAGGGACCCTCACGTCCACCTGCCCGCGCCACCCCGCGGCCTGCTGGGGAGGAGCAGATAAGCCAGCTCGCAGACCAGTTACCTCACACTCAACCTTCTGCAGCCTCGCTGAACTGGGCTGCGCCCTGGAGGCTGCCTGGGCTTCCCGGCTGAGGGATGATCCCAGGCTGCACGGCCACGGCTTCCGTCTCGGGGCTGCTGCTTGCTCAGACATCTGTTTGCTATGCTGCACACGGCCCAGATTACTATTTACCGATTTGCGATGCCTTACCGATTGGATCTGACTCTGTATTTAAAGTTTCTAACATTGCCTTACACTGTGTTCCTCTTCTTGGGGGTATGAGCGCTTCCTGCTGTCCCCTCCCCGCCAGGCCCCATCCCAGTGAAGGCGCCAGGAGAGTTAGGACACATGTCTGTGCCTCCTGCTGTCCTCCCCCAAGATCCTTCGGGGACAGACGGACTTGGCCCGGCCTACTGAGAGCTTGGCTCCCTGGTCTTCAGTGAGCTGTGGGCCTGAAGGCCAGCCCTGAGCCAGGGTCCAGGTCACCTTCCAGACCGGAGCCAGTCCGTGCCCACGGGCTTTGTGGGGAGGAGGCTGCCTCTTGCCCCTCAGGCTTGCAGCCTGGACCCACCTGACCAAGGGCAAATCATTTCCCCACCCACCAGAGGCTGTCCTGTTAGACCAAGCCGGCCGAAGGGCGTGTCCCTGCTCTTTCACTTGGACGCTCACTACTCGGAGGTGTTTCTTCACTTCTGACCCAACCTGGGCCGCGTCCCCCCCCCCCCCCTCCACCAACATCCTGACAGCCCCCTCGAGTGACAGTCCCACTGAGTGGCACCCTCAGTCAAGCTGCATCTGTAGGGCTCCTCCCTGACTGCTGAGACCTTTGTTGTGTCAACCGCCCCTGGTTGCTGTGATGGTGACGCGGTGGTCACTCCCACCCCGCCTCCCCGCCCAGAGCAGGCTAGCGCCTGACCCCGCCTGGGCCCTGGTAGACCTATGCCTTTGCGGGAGGAGCGAAAAATAACCTACCAATTGGTTTTGGCAAAACGATTTCTGACAATTTTTGCGTTATGTGGGAAATCGGTATCAATCTCACTTTATGCTGTATTTTATATTAGTTGTGTTTGAAAACGTTTTGATTTTGGAAACATCAAAATAAATGATGGCATTTGTTGTACAGTGTGACCCGTGGGTGCCGTCCAGGTGGGTGGGCCGAGCCAGGCTCTCAGATGCCACGAGGATCCCTGAGCCATGTCCACACAGGACTCCCCCAGGGCCCCAGGAGGATGGACCCAGCCCTGCTCCTGGGGCAGCCAGAAGAGTGGATGGAGAAACCCCAGGACCCCCCACCAGCTGGGAGGACATGGGGCAGCTGGGGAGGGGGGGGCGCGGGATGCAAACTCCGAGGACTCAGGTTGCGTGGTCTCCATCAAACGTTTATTAACCCGCCTGCTGGGAAGAGCTGATGCGCTTCCGCTTGCGGTGACGGCTTTTCAGCTTCTTTGATGAGCTGGACCGTTTCTGTGGTGGGGACAGAGTTCCGGTGAGCGGACACCCCTAGGTCCGTTTTCCCCGGTTTCCCTCAGAGCTGCGGGCTCCTCTAAGGCAGCGCTGCGAACCCCCAAACGCAAAGACCTTGACCTCTAGCCCCGCCCCTTCCACACAGGCTCAGGGTGGCGTCTATGGGGCCCTCTGGGCTCCTGAGCTGCACTCGGGCACCTGTTCGGGCAGCCGGGCTCCCGCAGGTACAGACCCAAAGCTCCCCGCCCCGTCGGAGCAGCCCTGGCTCCTCGCTTGCGTGTGCCATGAGCTTGGGGCGTTATGTGCACATGCAGAGGGTGGTTTTATTTTTCTATGCCCTTAGAGCCTGGAGGCACCACTCACCTTCCTGCGCTTGAGGGCCAGCTCCGGGGCCCCTCCCCTCCCCTCTCCGTCCCCAGCGCCCTCTGCTCTCGGGTGCCTTGGCCTCTCGTCCTCATAGGTCAGAAAGTCATCAGCGCTGTCCCCGTGCTCGGGCCCAGCCAGGTCCTTTTTGGTGAACAGCTCGGCTGGAAGGAGAGGGATCTAGGTTAAGGTCACCGCCTGTGCACGGGGTTAGGGGACACGTGGGGAAGGGAGCGGGCCAGAGCCACCTGCTGCTGGAAATGGACAGGACAGCCAGGGAGAGTGCGAGGGAGAGGAGGGGGAGGGGCGGGGGTCAGGAAGCACGTCCGCTTACGAGGGTACAGGTCTGCCATGCTGTCATCACTGTCACTCGGGGCCGTGCTGTCACCATGGCTGGACTCGGGCTCCCAGAAGGCCGGTCTCCGGCCGGGTGGCCTGGCACTGTCCATCTGGTCTTCCCTCCTCCTCCTCTTGTGCAGGAGGCAGGCGGGCACGTACTCCACGCCCTGCTTCTGACACTCCGCATCTGCACAGGCCAGCACGGCGTCCGGTTCTCACCTCCCCTCCGGTCCTGAGCCTTGTGGCTCACCCACTAGGCACAGTGGTGGCCGAGAAAGGCCACCAGCTCAGGTCCTACCAGGACAGCAGAGGCCAGCGGGGGTGCGGCCGTCGGACAAGATGGCACAGATCTACTGGATGTGAGCACCCGCCTCGGGGCCTGCAGGAAGCGGTAGCTGAGAGGGTACCAGGCTGCAGGGGCCCCAGGGCACCTGACCTAGAAACCATGCCAGCCTGTCACCAGGAGGCAAGCCCTCTGCAGGCACAGTGGCTCAGTGGAATCGGCGCCCCCTGTCGACCTTTGGCTGGAACAAGGGGCAGGAACGAGGCTGGAGTCACACTGTCCTTCCTGCACTGAGTACTCACAGGCCCTCCATCAGCACAGGCATCCCCAGGGCAGTGCAGCCCCCAAGGGGGTAGGTGGTGACGGGGCTGGCTCTCACTTCCCCCAACTCCTGTCACCATCTATGGGGCGGTCGAGCCCTGCTGGGGTCACTGTCCATTTCTAACCACCTCCAGGACCCGGTCCCCTCCATCTCTGCCACCCACTCCAGTCTCGCATGACCAGCCCCACAGGGCATCTCCTCGGCCCCCTTGGCCAAGCACCCTCACCCCATGCAATAGCCTCCCATGCTCTCTCCGCCCAGCAGTTCAAGGTGGGGAACCAGCCCAGCCCCCAGCTCCTCCTGCCCCCGACCAGAGGAACGAGCCCTTCCCGCGCCTGCGCAGGCTTTGCGGGGGGCCAGACACCGGTGGGAGGCCAGCCTCCCCTCGCCCTCAGGGAGGGCGGCCTCACGCAGCTCGGGAAGCTGGAGAGCCTCCTCCCTCCTTCCCCCGCCTCGCTGCGGCCCCTGCCCCGCTCCAGCCTGGCCGTCCCCGCCTCGCCACCCGGCTGCCTGTCTCATCTCCGCTCACCTTTCTCTCATCTCCCTTGGCTGACATCTGAGAGGAGTCCACCCATTCCTCTCTGCCCCGGACACCTGCTTCCTCCTCACCGTCCCAGGGCTCCTCGGTACCTGGGCCCCACCCTGTCCCTTCTCAATGGGCTCCGTGGATGCAAGTGCCACGTCTGTGTCAGTGATATGCCTCACCTGAGTGCTGGTCCATGAGTCAGTCCCACAGCCACCGTCCCTGACGCACCTCCCATCTCAAGTTTCACTTCAATTCCTCCCAAAGCCTGTTGAGCCCCCACTCTCCTAACTACACCCACCAGTTCTCAAGTCGGTTTATTCCTGCCCCTCACCCCACATCTAGCAACCCACCCCCGAGTTAAAACCTGCCCACAGCGTTCCCTCCTCCCTGCCCACACCCCAGGGGAACCCACCACCTCTTCATTCACCTGGACGACTGCAGGCACCCACTCCCCTTCCACTCCCCGCTGCCCTCCCTCCGCTCCTCAGAGGAGGAACAGGGGAACGGGTGGAGACGCAGCTTTAACCCTTTCAGGGCATCCAGCTGCGCGTGCTCCGACCACTGCCTCCAAGACCATCTATGCTCTCGCCCCACCTACCCCTCTCACCAGCCTCGGACCCGGCCCAGATCCTGTCCCACTCCGCAAGCCCCTCAGTCTCGGCCTCCTGAGGCAGGCAGGCCCTCCTGGCTGCCAGCACCTCCCTCAGAGCACCCAGCACAGCCTGCCGTCACTGCGGCAGGTCTTCCAACAGCATCGCTTCACTGTAACGTTGATGAGAGGCCGCAGGAACCTAACTCTAGTTCAGATCAACTGAACCTGCCGAGGACGAGGACGGTGAGTGAGGAGGTGAGTGAGGAGGTGAGTGAGGAGGAGAGTGAGTGAGGAGGTGAGTGAGGAGAGTGAGTGAGGAGGTGAGTGAGGACGATGAGTGAGGTGAG
>PVJC01035814.1:0-18046 GCA_004026665.1 Murina feae | reverse complement strand
AGCCGCAGACCTGATCGCCGCTGCCGCTCCCTTTCACCCGCCCCGCCGCGCGCCGCCACCTCCATTTCACGTCCGTACCTTGAGCGCCGGGAGCTTCTGTTCAGTCTCAGAGCACTCCTCTTGCCTTCTAGATGTAACGGCCCCCTCCCTTGGTTCTGGAGGATGGCCATTTATCTGTATGGTTGTATTTCTATAATGTAGGTGTGGAGGCTGTGCATCTAGGTATATACCTCATGCCGCCATCTTGGTTCTCCCCTGCTAGTATGATTTTCTTTCAATTTTCAGTTTAATTGATATTTTAAAAGCTATTGTTTTTGAAATAATAAAAGTATGATCTTAGAATATTTTTACATTTTACAGAAAAGTTACAAAGATAGTACAGAGAGCTCCTATATACTCCACATCCAGTTTCCCCTATTACTAACATCTTACACTAGTATGGTACATTTGTCAAAACTAATGAACCAATAGGGTTACATTATAAACTAAAGCCCATTGTTAATTTAGATTTTTAAAGCTATTACCTAATGCTCTTTTTGTGTCCCAGGGTCTAGTCCAGAAAACATTATATTTAGCCATCATGTCTCTTTAGCATCCTCTTGGCTATGACGGTTTCTCAGACTTTCCTTGTTTTTGGTAACCTTAACAGTATTGGAGTTCTGGGCAGAAATCTTGTGGGAGGACCCTTATTGCAATTTGTTTAATTTTTTTCTTATAATTAGACTGGGCTTGTTGATTAATGGAAGATTACAGAGGTAAAGCCCTGTTCTCATCACATTTATTGAGAATACATGCTACCAGCATGACATCACTGTTGATGTTGACTTTGATCACCCGGCCGAGGGAGTGTTTGTCAGTTTTCTCCATTGTAAAGTTATTGTTTTTCCCCCCTGTCCATATTACATTCTTTGGAAAGGAGTCACTATGCACAGATAATATTCAAGGAATGGGGAATTATATTCCACTGCCCTAAATGAATTATTTAGAATTCTTCTGCATGGAAGATATGTCTAGTCTTCTTCATTTATTTATCAAGTATTTATTTTTGCCATAATGACTCACAGATAATCATTTTAAACTTAAGATTATAATCCAAACTGCTTTATTTATTTTGTTACTCAAATTATTCCAGGCTTATTTTGTATATTTTCTTTCCCAGCCCTAGACTTAGCCATTTCTCTAAGGCTCCCTGCTTCCTTTTATTAGAGAACTAGGGTCCCAGTGCACAAAAATTTGTGCACTCGGCAGGGGGTCCCTAGGCTGGCCTGTGCCCTCTCGTACTCTGGGACCCCTCCTGGGATGTCCACCTGCTGGCATGCCTGGCCAGCCTGGATGAGGGGCTGGATGGCTGTTTGCAGGCTGGCCAAGCCCCCCAGGGGGGACCCTCACCCTATGGGGGTGTGGCCAGCCTGGGTGAGGGGCTGAGGGCCGTTTTCAGGCTGGCCACATCCCCTTCAGGGTTCGGGCCCCTACTGGGGTGCCTGGGAAGCCTGGGTGAGGGGCTAAGAGCTATTTTCAGGCTGCCCACATCCCCTTCAGAGTTAGGGTCCTTACTGGGGTGCCTGGGAAGCCTGGTTGAGAGACTGAGGGCTGTTTTCAGGCTGCCCACAGCCCCTTCAGGGTTCGGGTCCCTACTGGGGTGCCTGGGCACCCTGGGTGAGGGGATGAGGGTCGTTTTCAGGCTAGCCACATCCCCTTCAGGGTTCGGGTCTCTACTGGGGTGCCTGGGCAGCCTGGGTGAGGGGCCAAGGCTTGTTTTCAGGCTGCCCACAGCTCCTATTGACCCAAGGTCCCAGCGAGTCTGGCTGGAAGCAGGTTTCTGGGGTCTATTTATCTTCTATAATTGAAACTTTGTTACCTTGAGTGGAGGCCTAGGCAGGTAACGAAGCCTCCTGTTTGCTTCAGCTCCATGGCTTCTATAATTGAAACATTGTTGCCATCAGCAGAGACCCAGGCAGCCTAGGCAGGCAGTTGCAACAGAAGCCTCCTGGTTGCTCTAGCTCCATGGCTGCTGGCCTCCATCTTGGCTGGGTTAATATGCACACAGCCGCTCTGATTGGCTGGGGGCGTGGCTTGGCTGGTGGGCATGTCTTAGGTGTCTTGGAGTGATGCTTAATTTGCATATTACTCTTTTATTAGAGTAGATGATAGTAGAAACCGAGATCTGGGTGCAAAGTGGGCTTGTTGTATGAGGCCTTCTCAATTGGCATAGCAAGGAAATATGTGTTTGTAGAGTAAGCTATGTATATGTATATACAGTAGGTCCTTGGGTTACATCGAAGACCCATTCCTATGGCACAACAACGTGATTTTCGCTGTAAGTCGGAGCCCACCTACATAAGCACGTATGTCACTCACATGGAGCACACACACAGCAGTAATGAAGTGAAACAGTAAAAAGTTAAAAGGTAACAATTCCTGACCTTTACTTGTGGTAAATAAATAATAAAAAACATAAAGCACATATGTACATACATCAAAATGACAGACTTTTTTAGAATAAATAAATGGAAAATGATGTATGTCGAGTCCAACACAACCCCAGAACTGCCTGTATCTATAAATATATATGTGTGTGAACATTTGTTAAGCTAAACATAAAAGGTGCTTTCTGGCACCTTTATTCAGTTTTAAAATGGACACCTATTTTTACTCAATACTTCCAGTTTGCAGAGTTGATCCTACATAAATAAAACCACCAATACATAAAAATATATGTACTAGGGTGTTTATTGTTGCATTACTTTTAGAAAAAAATTACTAGAAATAGCCAAGACACCTTTAAAAATGGGAACAGTTGAATAAATTGTTGTTATGTAATACTATTTTTGAAAAAGGTTAAAAAGAAATAGGTGTATATTATAATGAATCTAAGAAAGGTGTAGAAAGACATATACCAAACTGCTAACAAAGCTGAGATTTGGAAAGAGAATATTATTATTTTTATTGAATAGCATAGTATTCTATGTTTGCCTACAATGATCATGTATTACCTTATTTTATATTTTCAGATCTATTGAAATAATTTAAATCACACACAAAAATATGGAGGAATGGATTTGGATCTACATTTTAAAGGTGTTTGGACTTTATGCCATATATTTTGTCTACTATAAGCTCTATGTGTTGCTACAAATTATCTTTGAGGCTGTTTTTTGGGGGGTAAACATAGTGGAACCCATAATAGACTTTCATTCTTAGAATTATATAAGTCAGCATAATATTTGAAAACCTTGTTTCAAATATGTGTTACTATCTGATAAAAGGACACATCATTTTATCCCAATGACAGTTAATGTTTCAATTATATAAGAAAATATTCATTTATACATATTTACATCTCCCTATTCAATAAAAATAGATTTTGTCAGATTCCTAAATTGGTGTATGATTCCTCCCCTCTTCTCCCAGGTCTGGTCCATATTCATTTTCATTTTTCACTTCTCTGAAATACCGGGAAGAGGAGTGACGTAGCTAATTCAGCATTTATACATTGGTGAGAAAAAGTAGCCACTGTTAGGTAACTCAACTAATTATTCCTTCCAACTCCCCCAGGTCTCAGTAGGGCTGGACAGTGGTGGCAGGAATGTGCTGATTTCTTCTCAGGTAGAACATTACTCTTCTCCTCCTCTTTTCCTGAATTTTGTCCTCTGATACATTGCCAAGTCTTCACAGTACAGAGGAAAATAGGCATGATAATGAGGAGGAGAATGGGGCCATTTTCTTGGAGGAAATAGTCTTCAAACCCCATGTAAGTATTTGAGAAATTTAATATTCAGGTAGTTCTTTCATGAAAGTGAAGTGGTCCTACCACAAATTTTTGGAAAGCGGGGGATACTCTTCGCTTCACACCATTTCAGCTTATGAAAATTTCATAGGACCCCTCTGCTTTTGGAGAGCAGGGGAAACCTGTACTTTGAATTTTTATTAACAAGCAGTAAACATTATATTTATGAAAATGCTATGAAGCACTTAAATAAGATCTAAAACATAAACATTAAATATCCAATATATAAATAACTGAGTAATAATATGAACAGTTTAGGATTAAGGGGATATAGTTTTAGACCATTTTTATTTATTACTATTTTAAATATTTTTATTGATTTTAGAGAGGAAGAGAGAGGGAGAGAGAGAGAGAGAAACATCAGTGATGACAGAGAATCATTGATCACGTCCCCTGCACGCCCCCTACGGGGGTTTGAGCCCACAACTTGGGCCTGTGCCCTGACCAGGAATCGAACCATGACCTCCTGGTTCATAGGTTGACACTCAGCCACTGAGCCATGCGGGCTGGGTTAGGCCATTTTTAAATGCTCTTGTAACTAATATTTTGGAAATGGTCTTTTCTGTGAAATAGTTTGTTCTATTCATCTTCTATAAATATTTAAGTGGTATTTTTGAATGGTCCCCTTTATGATGATATCGCCAACTTCTTGCAGTTGTAGTGTAGTGAAAGCAGCACAGTCTCCAGGGTTAGATCTGGGTTAAGTGTAGCCTTGGTCAAGTTATCCAACACCTCACAGACTTGCTTTCTCAACTCTTAAATAGAGATCAAAACATTGTCTCAAGGATTTAATTAGGTCATATGTAAGGTAGCTAGAGATTGTTTAAGAAGTGATATTTATTGATATATCTGTGCAAAAATTGTATAGCTCTCTGCTTCTAAAGAGTGAGCCAATGAATGCTGTGATGAAACATCTGCATAAATGAGTGGAAGATGAGAAAGTGTGTAAAGGAAATTAAGACTTTTCGCCTTGAAGTAACATGGATGTTTAATAAAGAATCTAACTCCCTGTAATACATTTAATTATTATAGCCTATTATTACAAAGAAATGTCAGTATTTATGCAAGCCCTCAAATTTATAATAGAACTGCATAAATAATGAATTATTTATAACTTTGGTTCATACTTTTACCAAAACAGAATAGATTTTTCTCTAGAAGATTCAGAGCAAATATATTCTTCTCAACATTAATCATATTTTCTTCAATCCAATTAAACTAATTATTGCCAATTCACAGGAAATTCAGTTTGAAGAAAACATTTATAATTTTGGGATAGCGTTCATTGGAAAACCACAAAAGTAGAATACAGATTAGAGAAACAGTTTCCAAACCAATGTCTGGGGTTTTGTTTGGAATTATCCTCAAAACCCCAATTCTGGAGCTAAATGGTAATATCAAATGACATATCAATTATTTATTCTTCCCCTCCTTGTCCCTCTGCTCTGCCAAATAATTCCCCCCCTCTAACTATGACATTATTCATTCAACAGAACCCTGATGAGTTTGAGACACTGAAAACTCACATGGCGTCAAAAGTAGAAATAGCTCATAGTTTTTATTGTGTTACAGTGGGCTGTGGACTATACATGGTAGTTCATTCATGTTACTTCTCTTGGGAAAGTCTTATGTACTCTGACACATGAGGCCAGATGTGCCTTCCCAGCGTTGGAAATGTTACATATTTCAAAGAAGCACTTCTTTGTGCTAATATCTGAAAGGAAAGCTCCTTTTTGTGGTGTCCCCCACCTCACCCCACCCCATTCCTGGTATGAAGCTACATATTTCAAAAATGTCTTGCTTATGAATACCAGGCAGAAAAGGCATTCATGTGAGCATTTAGAGGGGGGAAGAAATAGACTAAGCTGGGTGAAGAGAAGCATAAGTGATTTTTGGAAATGCTATTCAGTTTTTCCAAAGGAGACTCCGTGGTTCCTTTGCTCTCCTCCCAGTCCTTATGGAGCTGTTTCAGAGCCAAAAAAGGAGAAGCTACTCCTTTCCTATCTTCTCTTTGTTTTACTTCTCATGTTGAACAAATAATTCATTTTTATTGTATTTTGCCTAATTCCTTTTTGGTTTTGCATTTTTGTTGTTTGACTACTGTAAAAACACTAATAAAACCAATCTAACCCATTATGAGTATTTGGATTTTGCCTAAGGCAATCAGAAGTGTCTACCAATATACTGGGGGACACTCCTTCCCTTTCCCTACTCCACACAAGCTAATCCCTTCTCTTATTGTTGGCTGTCCTGAAGACTATTGCATTTCTAGGGGTTTTGTAACACATTAAATATTTTGGGATCTTTCATAATTTTGTGTCTACCACTCATAGTTAAGTCCTTGAGGAAATTCTACAATAAATAATACTTTTAATTCTACAGATTGTCTCTTTGCCAATAGATTTATTTTATTTTATTCGCTTCATTCTAAATCATATTATGAGCAAGAGTACTGGCAAATTAGCTAGATTTGCCATATGTGTAATTTCTGAGACAGGAGAAGCTGTTGGATTCAAAGTACAATTGTCCCCATGAATTATTAAGGCCTAAAATTTCCAATCTTGTTTTGAAAATCGTCCGTTATTTTCATCTAGCTCTATTTATGTTGTCTGTGGCTAAAATTATATAAAGATAGAAACATCAAATTAAATTAAGAGAAAAATCAAGGGGACAAAGTTCTCTTCTTCATCTCTCTCTTCTTTGCTGCTGAGACTTTGTCACTTTCTTACGAAGGAGCAGATTAAATCAATATAAGAATCATTAATTGCCTTCATAAACCAGGAGGGGACTCCTGGTTACGTCAAGAAGGGATGGTGACTCTGAAAGGGAGCATTCATGCTCTGGGGCAATACAGATACTTAAACTATGAGAATTATTTTGCCTTGGGATCATTCCTTTTTCTGTTTGGTAGTAAAGTAAAAGAATCACTTTTTTAATTCTTTATTTTTTCAAGTATTACATATGTCTCCTCCCCCCCCCACCATTGACCTCTCCCCAGCCATTCCCACCCCCAGCACACCCCCTCACCCCCCTATCGTCTGTGTCCATGGCTTATGCTCATATGCATACATACAAGTCCTTTGGTTGATCTCTTACCTCCGCCCCCCACGCCTTCTCTCTGAGGTGGGTGGTCTGTCTGATGCTTCTGTGTCTCTGGATCCAATTTTGTTCCTCAGTTTATGCTGTTTATTATATTTCATAAATGAGATCGTGTGATATTTATTTTTTCTCCAACTGGCTTATTTTGCTTAGCATAATGCTCTCCAGCTCCAAGTATGCTGTTGCAAATGGTAAGAATTCCTTCTTTTTTATAGCAGCATAGTATTCCATTGTATAGATGTACCACAGTTTTCTAATCCATTCATCTGCTGATGGGCACTTAGGCTGTTTCCAGATCTTAGCTATGGTAAATTGTGCTGCTATGAACATAGGGGTGCTTATATCCTTTCTGATTGGTATTTCTGGTTTCTTAGGATGTATTCCTAGAAGTGGTATTACTGGGTCAAATGGGAGTTCCATTTTAATTTTTTTGAGGAAGCTCCATACTGTTTTCCACAGTGGCTGCACCAGTCTGCATTCCCACCAGCAGTGTACTAGGGTTCCTTTTTCTCCACATCCTCTCCAGCACTTGTCATTTGTTGATATTAGACATTCAGATAGGTGTGAGCTGATACCTCAGTGTTGTTTTGATTTGTATCTCTCAGATGATGAGTGACTTTGAGCATGTTTTCATATGTCTCTTGGCCTTCTGTATGTCCTCTTTCGAAAAAGTGTCTATTTAGGTCCTTTGCTCATTTTTTTTATTGGATTGTTTATCTTCCTTTTGCTAAGTTGTATGAGTTCCCTATAAATTTTGGAGATTAAATCCTTGTTGGATATAACATTGGCAAATATGTTCTCCCATACAGTAGGCTTTCTTGTTGTGTTGTTGATGGTTTCTTTTTCTGTACAGAGCTTTTTATTTTACTAGACCACCAATTTACACCAGACACAAAAATAAACTCAAAATGGGTAAAGGACTTACACATAAGATGGAAAACTATAAAAATTTTAGAAGAGTCCATAGGCAGCAAAATATCAGACATACGTCATAGCAATATCTTTACCAATACAGCCCCTAAGACAATGGAAACTAAGGAGAAAAGAAACAAATGGGACTACATCAAAAGATTCACTTTTCGTGTCCATCATCTCATTGTTGTAGACTCTTTTTTCTTTATATCCTCTTTGATATGTCACTGAATTATTCTTAGGCATTAACCAGAGAACTGTATCTGGGAAAAATTTGGTTGGGATCAACCTTGTATCAAGCATTCAAGCGAATATTTGCTCCCAATAACACACACACACACACACACACACACACTCAATTAGAATAAGATTTAATTGATTGCATTCGAACAGCAGAAGTTTAAATAAAATGTTTAAAACCTAAGTGGATGTTAAGATCATATTTTTTTCCTTCTTGGCTGTACACTGTTATGCCTGATCTAGGATTATTTTAATTCACACTAGATAACGAAAAACAACAACAGCAACAACAACAGAATACATACTATCTAATAAAAGAGTAATATTCAAATTAGGCATCACTCCATCACAAAGATGGCTTCCCCCATGGCCACAAGATGGCCGCCTCCATAGCCACAAGATGGTGGTGCCCAGTCCGGATCAGCCTCGCCACTGAAGTGGTCAGGCCTGTTAGCCTAAGGTGATCAGATTTTAACATTGGTAAAGCGGGACACCATTGACCGCTTGGCCGCCAAAAACCATATCTTCCCTTCCCGGTCTCCCGCCGTTCCCTAGCTTGTCTTGCATTCTTTCCAAAAATCAGGACTTTTTTAAAATGCCAAGGGACGTGGGAAAAATTGTTAAAAATCGGGACTGTCCTGCCAAAAGTGGGACGTCTGGTCACCTTATGTTAGCTAGGCAGGTGGTGGCCTGAGGGGCAGAATAGGTGATCAGACGGGGCTGGGGGTCCCCTGCCCAGGCCAGAGGCCTTCACCAGAGGCCTCAGGCATGGGCAAAGATGGAGCCAGTGATTGGAGGGGGCAAGGGCAGAGCTGGTGATCGGAGCGGTATGAGGGTGCCCTACCCAGGCATAAGGCCAGGCCTGGGCAGGGGCAAGGCCGGAGATTACAGGGCCTGGGCTCTGCAGAGCCAGCGATCAGAGGGGCAGGGGTGGAGCCTGGGATCGCAGGGGTCTGGGCACTGGTGAAGCTGGCAAAGCAGGGGTCTGGGGGTCCCCTGCCCAGGCCTGTAGCCTTGGCCAGAGGCTGCCAGTGGGGCAAGGGTAGAGCCAAAGATGTCAGGAAGCAGGATCAGAGCCGGTGATCGCAGAGGCCTGGGCTCTGTGAAGCCAGTGATCAGAGGGGTTTGGGGGTTCTCTGCCCAGGCCTGCAGCCTAGGCCAGAGCTTACAGGCCTGGGCAGGGGTGGAGCTGGGATTGGAGGGGCAGGGGTGGAGCTGGTGATGGGAGTGGACTACAGAGGAAACACCTTTTCTTACTGCTCATTGGCTAAGCTCCCTGTATGCCACTGGTAATATTCTTAGTAACTTGGGTAATAAGAATCCCCAAAGGCGATCCAGGGTTTTTTCACCACACTCTTGGAGAAAGAAAATGAAGGTCCACTGCTGGAAGGCTAAGAAATGTCATATCCTGCCCTATCCGGTTTGGCTCAGTGCATAATGCCTCAGCCTGCTGACTGCAGGGTATGGGTTTAACTCTGACCAAGGGCATGTACCTAGGTTGCAGGCTCCTCCCTGACTGAGGCCCAGGTCAGGGCATATGCAGGAGGCAACCAATCAAAGTTTTCCTCTCACTTTGATGTTTTTCCCTTCTCTTCTACATTCTCTAAAAATCAATGAAAACATATCCTCAGGTGAGAATAAAAAAAAGAAAGAAATGTCATGTCCTATGAAAGACACATCTTGAAAATGTCTAAAAAGAGTTCTCATTTCTTCATAGTGAAGGGACTGGAGTCTGTGTTGATGAAAACACCTTGGTGGCTGCAGTGGCTGGCAGTGGCTGCAGCAGCAGGGTGATGGAGCTGGTGGTTTTCCCTGATTAGCCTGGTTGTCTCCCACAAAGGGAGGCCAGACTGCAGCTTAGGCCCGCAATCCAAGGGGATCACGGAGCGGGCCTAAGCCATCAGTAGGACACCCCCTGAGGGCTCACAATATGTGAGAGGGGGCAGGCTGGGCTGAGGAACTACCCCCCCCAGTGCACTGGGCCCCTAGTTGATATATAAGAGATAAAAGAATTAGGGCTGACTTTAGGCATGATAGGATCCAAGGAGTAAAAACAATGTCATTAGGACATCTATGTATGCATCTTTATGTCTGTCTATATAATCTTGTTCTTTCTTTTTTTAATTCTTGATGATTTTGTGATTAAAAATTATTGTGATAAAGTATATATAACATAAGATGACATTTGAACCGTCTTAAGTGTATAATTCAGAGACATTAATTACATTAAAATGGTGTGCAGCTATCACCTCTATTTGTTTCCAAATCTTTTTCATTGCCCTAAACAGAATCTCTGTAATCATAAGCAGTAACTCCTCCTCCCACTCTCCTTCCTCTGATCTACTTTCTGTCTTTATGAATATGCCTATTCCAATCTTTTGTGTATCTGGAACCAGGCAATATTTGTCCTGTGTTGGGTTTATTTCACTTAGAATAATGTTTTCAAGGTTCATCCATGTCAACAGACATCAGTATTTTTATGGCTGAACAATATTTCATCATATGTATACACCACTTTTTATTTATCCATTAATCTGTTGATGGACATTTGTTTTGTTTCTATCTTTTTGCTATTGTGAATGATATCACAACAAACATTGGTGTACACATATCTGTTCAAGTCCCTGTTCCCAATTCTTTTTGAGTGGAATTTCTATGTATCCAATCTTGATTCCACTGTCCTCTCTATGGCTTCTTCCTCAAGCAGGCAAAGACAGCTTTTTTCTTACTCCTCACCTTATATAAGGAAGGAAGAGATTTTTCTCTCCTATTGCCCATATTAACACCTGAATACAATTTTTGATGGCCGATATTCTGATCTCCACTCCTGTATGGCTCACTCTATCTACGGAGAAGCTCCTTCATAATTGTGTCACTACTAACCAACCCACTGGATTGGAGGGCAGTCCTTCATAGAGAAGAGAAACTATGTTTCTAGAAATAAGAGACACTGGTGGGTGGAGGTGAGAGATGTCTATTGCAATCTCTTTCCATGTATGGGCAGAAAACTCATCTTGGTTCTTTATCAGGGACCCTTGGGTGAGTCCGTAAGAATGACGTAGTTCTTGACAAAAGTAAGGGTAAACAGAAACTGTTGATGCTGCTGATTGGGATACTAATTGCTATCACCTCATGGGAGAGCATTTTGATGACATTTACCATGGCCAAAAATGTGCAGGCATTACAACCCAACAATTCATTTTAAAATATATATATATTTTATTGATTTTTTACAGAGAGGAAGGGAGAGGGATAGAGAGCTAGAAACATCGATGAGAGAGAAACATCGATCAGCTGCCTCCTGCACACTCCCCACTGGGGATGTGCCCGCCACCCAGGTACATGCCCTTGACCGGAATCCAACCTGGGACCCTTCAGTCCTCAGGATGACGCTCTATCCACAGAGTCAAACCGGTTAGGGCACAACCCAGCAATTCTTGATATAGTCTCAAGAAAAACTCTTCCACTGCAGCCTCGGGAAACATGGACAGGATTATTCTTGGCAGCATTATTTGCAGTCATGAAAAATGGAAAACACCTGAAGGCTTTATCAGCTGGCTAAAAGTTAAATTGTAGTGTCCTCATAGAATGGAATGTGATGCCAACATTAATAATGACCTAGGTCTACAACTATTAAAATAGATAGGCTCAAATGTATAACACTGAATAAAGAAATCAAGTTGTAGTAGCATAAGTGTTATATTGAGAGCACCTATGTATATATTAGAAAACATGTATATAAAATATATGGTATAGCCTATGTAATAAAGAGCTAATAAGCTAATTAGACCAAACAGCAGAGTGACCATCTGATCAACCTTCCAGGATGACCACTCGAATGACCTTCTGGATGGAGCTGGGGCTGCAAGGGTCGAGGCAGCCCGTGCTGCGAGGGCTGAGCCCTTTGCATGATTTTTGTGCATCGGGCCTTTAGTAGGCATATAAAAAAAGTATAAAATAATAAACTGTAAGTGTTCCCATGAAATTAAATAGAGAGGCAAATGGGACAAGGAAAAAATGAAGGGGATTTCAGTGTTTTCTGGACTGCTGCTTTTTCATTTTAAAATTGGCTCAGTTAAATTAACTAAATGTGAAAATTGTTCATTTAGTATGGTTGGTACTGTGTTGTGTTCTTTTTTTCACTGTTCTATAATTTTAAAAAAAGCATTTTGCAATTTAAAAAGTAGCACATGATTAGACTAAAAATAGAAATAAATTTTATTGTTTAATCGTAACATTTTTGGATATGTATGCAGTTAGAGAGAAGATAGATGATAGATAGAGGATAGCTAACATATTGTGATTTTTTTTTAACTTGGTGCTTTTTCAAGTATTCATAAGAAGAGGCTCTTGCCAAAATCTCCCTGCTGTGCTATCCTACTTCACGCCATTTTATATCATTTATGAGTTCGAGTGCATTTAGTCCTTAATCTTCCCCGTGCCCTAGTATTCCCCTAACCAGCAAAATGCCCAGTGTGTTTCCCATTAACCTCAAAATTCCTACCAAGATTTGGTCTCACAGCCCTAAAATGCCTCCTATCATTTTAGCAAACAATCCAACTGCTCCTCGAACATTAAAAGCTGGCAAAGATAAACTATCCAAATCAGTATTCCTATGAGACAAAAGTCCTGGGAGGTGAAGATAGATTTCAGAAATCCTATTCATTCCGTGAGGGAAAAGTCATTAAATAATTGTGCCTGAGGCAGTTGGTGACAGCCTTGTCTCTTTCGGTTTTGCAAAAAATGCTAACAAAGATTCGCAACATCTTGCTTGATTCTGAAGTGGTTAAAATTTTATAATAGGAACCTTAATGGCAAGAAAAGAATCTCACAAAGAGCATTGCTCGCCGAGCACTGACATCACCATGTGGGAATGAGTATTGTCTTACACAATGGAATGTGCCCTATCCCTCCTCCGAGAGGGAATTGGCTTGGCATCCGAATTAAAATATTGTTTTGAAAAATCTGTTGCATCAAATGACAGAAAAAAATTTTCTAATCCAGTTCTTTGGTCTACAGTTGGCAAAGCAGTTGACAGCAGGTTCATCTAGCCAGTCTGTCTGGGCCATGCTCTTGGATTTTTGATGGGGTCCCATCAAGGAGAATTGTTCATTGGCAAAGGTGCGAAAGTGCCCTACCTTCTTGGGGTCGCTGTTGAAATTGTTTTATCGGGCATAACAGAAAGAAAAGATAAACGACTTGAAATAGTTGCAAGCCCTTAAAAGCATTTAGAACTTGAGTGTTTGTTATTTTGTTCTCCCTTTGTTGGGAAGTTGGTAGGTGAGATAGTGGAAAACTGGCTTGCTTTGGTAGGTGGGCTTCTTCTCCTTTCAAACTTACTTCAAAATGTCTATCCCCAAATGAAGTCTTCTAGTCGCAAGTTCTACAGCCTGGAAACCATTTGAAACTATTCAGAAATGTTCTCCATTTCACAGTTCGGTTCTCCAATGTCATTTGACTGGATTTGAGCCTGGCTTCGCAGGCAGGTATTCAGGGAATGACTGATGCCATCACGCATGCTTATGGCTCCTACATCACTGGGGGGCAGTGGTTCTCCTAGACAATAGCTAATGACATCATTTGACTGCCTGGATCCTACCATGCCTGAAGTCAGCACTAATTCCTTTCTTTTTTAGTTACATATATCAATACTAGAAGCCCAGTGTACAAATTCGTGCACAGGTGGGGTCCTTCAGGGTGGGCTATGGAGGTTAGGCCCCAGTTTGCACCCTCAGTCTCGCAGCCCTGCAGCCCCGCCTGGCACCCCGCCTTGGCCTGGCACCGCCTCCTCACCTGCTCCAACATTCCGCCTGTGGGAAATCGATTGGGGCCAGGCCACCCACTCTGCTCCCTCAGTACCTGGGAGCCAGGTGCCAGCCCCATTCCTCACTGCTGCCACTGGTTGCCATCTGCGGGACAGTCAGTGGGGCAATTGGGCCCACGCTCATACCCATCCACCTTGGCCTGGCGCTGTCCACTCACCTGCTCCACCATCCCACCATGGTCCTGCTCTCAGGGCTGGCAGTGCCTCCACTGCCATGTGCTGCCAGTGCCATGTTGCTGACACCTGCCATTATCAATGCCGCCCCCTGGTGGTCAGTGCACATCATAGCGAGCAGTTGAACTCCCTGTCTCCCTGTCAAATTCTCAGTGGAACAACTGCCCAAGGGGACAATTTGCATAGTAGGCTTTTATTATATAGGATTTTCGGGGTTTTTTTCTTTATCTAGTTTGAATTGGCTTTCTGTCACTAGGGATTGAAATCATCCTGAACAGCATCACAAGCATCACCTGGAACTTTGTTGGAAATGTAGATTCTTGGAGTCCACCCTAGACCTACTGGGGGTGGGACTCAGGAATCTTATTTATTTATTTTTTTAAAAAATATATTTTATTGATTTTATTACAGAGAGGAAGGGAGAGGGATAGAGAGATAGAAATATCGATGAGAGAGAAACATCGATCAGCTGCCTCTTGCACACTCCCTACTGGGGATGTGCCCGCAACCAAGATACATGCCCTTGACCTGAACTGAACCTGGGACCCTTGAGTCTGCAGGCTGATGCTCTATCCACTGAGCCAAACTGGTTAGGGCTCAGGAATCTCATTTAAGAGACCCTCCCTGTGATTCAGATGCACACTCAAGTTTGAGAAGTACTGCACCAGGGAAGACTGTCTCCTTGGACGTAGAGAAGCCCAAGTCTGAGTCCCTCTACACTTCCTCATCCTGCCGTGGCTAAAATAAAAATGCCAAGTTTGTCATCAAATAGTTTGTGGTAGAATAAATTTAAATTGGTTGCCATCGTGTACAAAGAACCCTTGGTGTTATTTTGGAATTTACAGGGAGATGTGTTTTCATGAGAAAGTAAATGTGGTCATTCTTAGTTGTAAATAGGGGAATGGGAGCTTGGGATTAGTGCCTTTATAGAAGAGACCCCAGTGAGCTCCCGGTTACCTGGTGCCAATGTGTCACTATAGTGTTCAGTTAGCACCCATTTAGATCTCCCTTTTGTTCTTCAAGAAGTGCACTTAAAATTAATATTGCAAAAGTCCTCCTCTGAGATTGTACATCCTCTAATGACTTCTCTCACTGAATCATATTGCTTTGTGCAGAACTCTTTTCAGAAACTAATTTGGCATTTTAGGTAACAATCTTCAGACAGATAGGGATACTTCTGGTTGCAGAATGTAAATATATCATTTATATAGGAATACCTAAATGCAAAGAATGGAAAACTATCTCTGGATGCTCCTCTTCCCAGTTTTCTTGGTTTCTATCTTTTTAAAGACTCTTTGTGGAAATAATGCTATAGTTATTGATGGAGGAGATTGAAGAAGAAAACCATCATTTATCAGATAGCTAGTAGTCAAGTGCTCAACATCTGCTATCTCACTTAGTATTCTGAACAATTATGAGGATAGGTTACTTTGCCCAATTTACAGATAAAGGAACTCAATCTTTACTTATTGTAGCAGGATATTGACTGTTGAATGGTGTTTTATTTTTTATTCTTTTATTAATAGAGGAACCCAGGATTACTGTGGGTATCATATAGTCATGTGCTCAGGCAAGGAGAAGGCTCAGTCTCAGGATATGAAATATGATTGGCTTAAGTCAAACATGATTGTCCTACCTCTTTGCTAGTGATTTATTGGAGGTGGCTTCAGTAAATCTAGCCAATTAAATGCAAGGGGAAATTTGTGGGGACCGGTGTGAAAAACCTATCTGCCCCAATAAAGTAGAGTCATGGATAAATAAAGACCTCATTTCTTCTTATATTGGACTGCTGTCCTGTATGAATGTGGTACTATGTTGGAGCTACAGCGGCTATCTTGCAAATATAAGGAAAAAGCCAAGGTAGAGCTGCTGGAGGTGTCCTGCCTGGAAGTGTTCTGTTTCTGAGCTTCTGGTTGTGTGAGTTAACAAATCGGCATTGTTTGAGCCACTTCTTGTTGGACATGCTAGTACTTGTCATTGCAAGTGTGTGTTCTGAGAACCTACATGCTTATCATGCTACAGAACAGGGATTAGAACCCAAGTTTGACTGATGGTCAACACCGTCCTGGTTTGTTCTCTCTCTCATCTACCTGCCTTCCTGCCTTTTCTTTTAGCAAAGATCATCTTTGTCTACCATCAGCCTACAGAATTTGAAGACCTAGAAAAATGACCAACAACAATGAGAAGGCATATGAAAACATTCTACTAAGTACAGTTAATTCTAGACCAGATTGTGACAAGGAATGCTTCCTCAGTATTTTTCAGGGATCCCAATACTTTTAGGTATTCATGTGATAAACACATTCTTCTTGTAAAAGTCCAGATATTACACAAAGCCAGAATTGTTCATGACTTACTCAATACCACTTTCCTCTTTTGAAGTAATCATCCATTCCTTGTTAGTAAGATATCTTTCTAGATTATTTTCTATGCAATTTACATTTATGTGCTTGGGTCAAGATGATTTTTATAAAATAAATAGCATTATACTGCATGTGTTGTACTGTGACTTTTAAAAAGCTCACAATATAGATTTTCCACATGAATTAATTCCACATGAATTAATAACTGTGCTTTATTCTTATATACAGCCTAGTGGTATACAGTCAGAGCATACCAACATTTTATTTAGTTATCTCCTTAACTAAAACGATAACTGGCACATAATAGGCACTTGATAAACATTTGTTAAATCAATTTGTCTTGGAAGTTACTTAGAGTGTTTGTAATTTTCTGTGTTTCAAACAATACTTCTATGTAAATTTGAGAGTCAGTTTGTCAATTTGCCTAAAATTAATCCTATTGGGACTTTGGAATCTTATTGGTGAGAATTGACATCTGTATAATATTAAGCTTTTCCATGCATTTTTGCATATGCATTTCTGTAAGACAGATAGCTTTGAAAGAAATGGAAGAGTCAAATGGGATATGAATTTTAAGGTTTCATAGTTGCTGCCAAACTATGAATTTTGCTGCCAAAATTATTTTCACTAAGGCTTCTACAGCTATCTATACTATCAATAGTATATGATGACGTCAATAATGGTGATGATAATGGTGATGATGCAGTGATGAGGGTGATGGTGGTGATTGCAGAAAGGGTAGTGGTAGTGGTGATTATATTATATGGTAGTAGTGATTATACTATACTAGAGGCCCGATGCATGGAAATTCATGCAAGAGTAGGCCTTCCTCCCCCTGACTGCCAGCAATAGCTTTCCTCTGGCACCTGGGACCCAGGTTTCCCTCCTCCGGCTGCCCGCAGGCACCCAGGACCTAGGCTGGCTTCCCCTGAGCTGCCAACAGGCACCCGGAACCTGGGCTGGCTTCCCTCTGGTCCCAGCTTTGTCAGGAAGGACGTCCAGAATGACGTCCAGAAGACTTCTGGTTTAATTAGCATATTATCCTTTTACTAGAGGCCCGGTGCACAAAAATTTATGCACGGGGGTGGGGGGGGGGTCCCTTCAGCCCGGCCTGCACCCTCTCACAGTCTGGGACCCCTTGGGGGATATCCACCTGCCAGCTTAGGCCTAAGCCAGTAGTCAGACATTCCTCTCTCAATCTGGGGTGCTAGCAGTCTGGGACCCCTCCCTCCTTACTGCCTGCTGGCGGGAGAGGCTCCCACCACTGCCACTGCCCTTGCCAACCACTCTGGCTGAGTGGTGCTCCCCCTGTGGGAGCGCAGTGACCATCAGGGGACAGCTCCTGTGTTGAGTGTCTGCCTCCTGGTGGTCAGTGCACATCAGAGCGACTGATCATTCTGTCATTCAGTCGATTTGCATATTAGGGTTTTATTATATAGGAATTATTATAGAATGCAAAAGAACCCATGGCTTTTCTGTAATAATTCAGTTTAGCTCTAATATCCCTCAGGTATCTGATTACCTTCAGATTTTATTGCTCCTCATTTTGAGTATAGAGAGAAATCCTGATTCTTCAGATAAACTTCTGTTAGAAACATCAGGCTTGCCTGAGAGTATACGTTTTATAATTGCTACCAAAATATTAGC
>PVJC01035813.1:0-18057 GCA_004026665.1 Murina feae | reverse complement strand
GTGTGGCGTGTGTGTGTTTGCTTGTGTTTGTGTGTGTGGCGTGTGTGTGCTTGTGTGTTTGTGTGTGGTGTGGTGTGTGTGGCGTGTGTGTGTGTGTGCGCTTGTGTGTGTGTTGGGGGGGCGGGTAAGGGCAGAGGCAACTGCACTCCTAGAAGGGTGAAAGCAAAAGAGAAGCGACTCTGGAAAAGCGGCCGCACGGGGACACTGGAGCTTGGGACGCACAGCCAGCTCCTCTCGCCCGAAGAAAGCCGCCTTTCGCACGGACGCGGTGCATCGAGCGCGCAGAGGCGGGAGGGGACACGCTGCGCGCCCGCACCCCACGCTCCGGCCCCGCCAAGAGGGGTGGGCACGGGCCGCTTCTCCGACCATCAACAAAGGCCCCTTGAGTCCCACGGCGAACCTCGAACAACAAAGGCCCGCAGACGGCGGGGACGGGCCGGGGGCGGGACGCAGGGAAGCAGGGGAGCCGAGGCATCACCCCCGAGGGGGCGGAGGCCGGCGGCGCGGAGAAGCCGCGCGGGGCGGGGGGCGCGGTAATCCCGGGCACAATGAGAGGAGGTGGGAGAAGGGGCCGGGCGCCCCTGCCGTCTCCCTGCGGCGGGGCGCGCTCCCTTCCTCGCCGTCCTCAGCCCCCGGCCTGGGGGGCCGCGCAGCCCGAGTTGGGGAAGGGGAAGGGGAAGAGGAGGGGGACGTTCCGCCCAGACCACAACTCCCTTCCCCCAGCCGGGAGCTGCCGACAGCAGCCGCCGCCGCGGCGGCCACACAAAGGCTCCGTCCTCGTTCTCCCCGCTCCCGCCGGGCGGCGGCCCCGGCGACGCCAGGGCAGGGACGGCCGCCGCTCGGCCACCGGGCGCCCGCCCGCCCGCTTCCCCTCGTCGCCGGGAAAGGGGGAGGGGACGCGGGCGCTCACCTGGCACAGCTGCTGACAGTACTCCGTGGCCGCCTCCACGGCCGGCGCGCGGCTCTCCCGCAGCTCGCGCTCCAGCTCCTGGAGCCGCTCGCCCAGGCGCTGCAGCTCCGCGACGCAGCCGCCTCCGCCGCGACTCAGCCTCTCCTGCTCGGCCTCCTCGTCCGCCATCTTCACACCCCGCTCCGTCGCGTACGCACCTGGGTCACGTGATAACACAATGCCACGTTCGGAGGGGTCACGTGCCGGGCGCGCTCGCCCGCGGCCGAGCACGTACAAAGGGCCGGGTGGGGAGGACGGCGGGGCGGGGAGGGCGCTGGGGGGCGCAGGGGAGCGGCGAGGCGGGGGCGGCGCGGGCGGGCCGCGGCTCACTCTCCCCCGGCGGGAAGCGGGCAGCCGCGGCCGGGAGGGGCGGGCCGGGTCTGGCGCTTTCTCGGTCACGTGGGCGGCCGGCCCGGGGAGAATCCTGGGGAGCGGCCGCTCCGGGGCGCCCAGGTCCCGGCCGGGCGTTCCCGTCCCCGGGTCGTCCGCGGCCGTGCGCCCAGGCCCCCGCGGGGACGGTGTGGGGGAGCTCCCTGCGTGCGCCCGGCGTGTGCGCGGGGCTGGGGCCGGGGCAGCCTTTGCGGGCGGCCCGGGGGCAGGGAGGAGGGGAAGGGAAAACCTGCCCCTGGGCCGCGAGCGCCGGAGCGGGACCGGGACCTGTCAAAGCGCCTTCTCTCCGCGCCCGAGAGGAGGGGCCGAGCGGGACGTCCCGGGCGCCAGCCCTAGCTCCACTCTCCAGCCCCAGGAACGCCGCTCCCCGGGAAAAGCAGTCTCTGGGAGGCGGAGGCGACAGAGAAACATTGACAATTGGACCAGGACAGAACCAGGTCCAAATCCTCATCGGGAGAACGGAGCAAATTCATGAAAAGCATAGGTTGAGAGATTTCAGACGATGAACGTGTGGACGCTGTAGCAAGATGATTTTTTTAAACCACCCAAGTATTTCTAGACTAAGCGATAGCTCACTGATCTGGGATTGAAGATGCTCCGACACCCTACAGAAATCACCATCACTGAAAACATGCCATCTATGAAAGTACCTGAAAAGAAAGTAGGTCAAGAGGGGCGGAGGAAGCAATAAGCACTCCATTAGAAGTCACAAGGAGGAGAAATTGATGCTAAAAGAAGGTGGTTATCGAGAATTCTAAATTCAACAGCATTTTTTTTTTTCTGAGTCTGCAAACAGAGATAGCATTTGGAATCATACTTTACTTACAATCTGGGAAGAATGAGAGTACTTGGCGCTTGAACAAGCAGTAGTACAAAAATTCAAGTGGTTAACCCTAAAGTTCAGAATAAAAAAAGTATTTTGTTAGTAGCAGAAAATAAGACAAGAGGCGTATCTTACAACTGAATGGTCTACAGAAATTCAAAAAACAATGGTATTGATGAGGCAACTAGTATTTTCATTATCATATTCCAAGTAGTATGTTTTTCTAGTACAAGCATTTAAAATAAAAAGAATTTTTATTGTGTGCAGCACCCTCCTCCAAGAGCTGTCTAGCATTAGGAAGTGTTCTCATAGTATGTTGTGTCCAGAATGAATGTTTTGTAATGGGACAGTGTCGGTGATGTTTTTGAAGTGCCTTTATGTAAGGTGAATGGGCACAACTGAACGCTTTTGAAAAACAGTATCAGCTACAATATTAGTATAGCATGTGTGCCGGTACATGTTAACAAGACAGGTCCTTCACATGTTTACCCATGGAAGAAGCTGGGGGGTACATTCAAAGACTAAGGTACAAGTTATAAAGTATCACTGTGAACTGAAAAAGCAACAATTAAGGTAGCTAATGGATTTTTATATTTGCAGCTCACTTTCCCAAGGTAAGTATTTTAGATATCCAAATCAGGTTTCTCCAACTTATGATGCCAGTGAAAATATAAAAAGTGAGAATATGGGGTTAGCCAAATGTACCAATAAATCCGAGGGCAGGTAAGATATCACAGGTAGGCAAAGGACATTTTCCCTTCAAGCATAATGGCTTACACACCTAGTTTATAGAATGAGAGAAAAGAAAGGACAATATATCCAAATGTTAATTTTTTAAAAATTGCCTGAGAATGTAGGTCATTCCCACCTCCTGCTCAGGATAGTCCTAAAACCAAGGAGGTTTGATTAGCAAATTGTTTCTAAGCACTATTACTATCTTGCAAATGCCGCTCAGAATGGATGACTAAGTCCTTCATTTGTATTTGGTATCTTTAGGGCCTATCTTCTCGTTCCTTCATTCCTCTGTTATTGACTAAGAGTGAGTTATGTAATTAGTAATTATTGAGTACTTAGGTGTAGGCATTACTTGGTGGGAAAATCAAAGGTGAGTAAAAACTAACCCTTCCTTAAGGAAATGTGCAATTTTTGTGAAGAGTTACCTGCAATGGTAATATATAAAATATGTGTTGTATTATTTAAAAATGCACGCAGAGTCAATGAAAGTAGTCTAAGGTGCTTACTAGAATGTCCTCCAAAAATCTATAGAAGTGCAGGTTTTTAGTTAAATGATAAGGATTGGATATACTATCCCTTGACAGATTGACTTTGCCTCGGAGAACTCAAAAATATTATTTTTCATAGAAAAGGTGTAATCAACAAGTACACATGACTTACTGTACCTAAGTCCCAAGCTGCCACTGAAGGGGAATCATTATGTATGTACTTACTGAGACGTTCCTGGGGGATTTCGGAGGCCCATTCCATCGAGAAAACAAGAATGAACTCCAGGGCCCAGAGACTGCGCGTCTCGGAGAAACTCTGTGCGGCTAGTGATGGTGCCCATTTTGGACACATTGCGATTGCTACAGGCGAGACAGAACCATACTGGACCTTCGCCCAAGAGAGTTGGTTTCAGAGGAAACTCTGGGAGAGAGAGACAAACCTTTACTCCACCCCCGCGATCCGTCAGGCTGGGAAGACCCAGAGGGGACAAACGTGTCTGCCTGCAGGCCGCGCGCGCCTCCTCGCTGCACGAGCTCCCTGCGCTGCGCAGACCCGTACCGCACCGATGCACATTTTCCCCTTGAATTCTTGAAATAGCAGGGCCTAGGGGCACGAACGTCGCTCATCTGTGGCTGCTAACAGAGCCAGGGGATCGCGCCTGCAGATGACGGGTCGCTCAGAACCAAGGCCCAGCGGGTCCTTCCGAGCCCCGATCCAGAGAAACCCCGCGGCCCGGCGCGGGCCCTGCGCGCGGGGAGACGGCGCGAGGCCGGGAGGTGGCGGGGAGCGCTCAGCGCCCTCGATCTGCTGTTTACCTACCCCCTGCTCCCTGCCTGGGTGGGCCCTGGCGGCCGAGAAGGTCCGCAGGACTGGAGCTGGGTTAGAAGCTGGCTCCGTTCCGCTCGGCTGACCCTGTCCGCGGATCCCCGCTCGCCCGAGGCCGGACTGGGCTCCCCGGGCCGCGGTTCGGCGCGCGCTCGCCCGGCAGCCGCTCGGCTGCTCAGAGTCCCTGGTCCCGGGCCGCCGGCGCTCAGCAGCCTCAACCTCGGCATCTGCAGCCGCGGCTTTTCCACCCAGAGCTGCAAGTCAGGCCCGCAGGACGGCTGTGGTTCCTGGCCCCGGGGCAGCGGTCGCCCGGGGCCTCCAGGCCGAAAGATGCTTGAACCTCTCCGGGGCGCGGTGGGGCGCGGGGCCTCTGAAACCAAGGCCGGGGCATGCTGGAGTCTGCCCCGGGGGGCGCGGAGGTCGGGGCGCGGGCGCTGCTGCCGGGCTCTTAGACTCAATCTGCTCCCTTGCAAAGGGCCCAGCGGCGGGCCCCGAGCTGGCCGCCTCCTAGATCCCAGAAGCGAGGGCTGGAGTGTGTCTGGGGCTCGGTCCAGCGGAAAGTCCTCCTCAGAGTCTGGAAAGCAGTGCTGTGCTCACTGACAGAACACGGGAACACGAGTTAAGACCTAGTGGGATCCGTTCAAAATGCCACACATATACAAGGAACACATTTTCCTCGAGAGGAACAGCGAAGTGGAAACAAAATGTTGAAAACATGAGACAATTGAAATTATTCCAAAGGCACCGGAAACATTGGACCCGCATTTAAGGGGATTAATTTCAGTCCTTAAGTTCTTCCCAGAAAGATAACACATACAGTTAAATGAAGAGGTAATTAAATGAGGAGGGATATTTGTATTGCCTATTTGGATGTTCTGTTTTCTTACCATCTGAGGAAAAGCCAGTGAGAATGAGAAACTAATAACCTTTTATTATCAGTTTTAAGCCACAATAGAGGATATGTTTTTATTGAGAGAGAGAGAGAGAGAGAGAGAGAGAGAGAGAGAGAAAGAGAGAGAGAGAGAGAGAGAGAGAGAGAGAGAGAGAGAGAGAGAGAGAGAGAGAAACATCAGTGGGTTGCCTTTTGACCTCGCCCCAACTGGGCATCAAACCTGCAACCTAGGTATGTGTTCTGACCAGAATAGAATCCCCAACCTTTTGATGTACCAGACCAGGGATCCAACCAACTGAGGCACCTGGCCAGGGCAAGAATAATAACATTTTTAAATGCTCTTAATAGAGGCCCAGTCACTCAGACGTTTAAATTAACCAAAATATTTGAGAAATGACGCAAAATAAAACCTTGTAACAAACTATTTGAGTTGGCTCACAGCATCTCTCCAAAGAAGCAAAGAAAGAAATCTAAAAAGTGCCTTTCTTTATATTTCTAAGTTTTAATCACTGTATCTCACTGAAAATCCATCAGAAAATAGCACTTTTGTGGTGGAGAGTGTGCCACACCCTTGATCTGCTGTTTATCTTCACACTTTAAGACATCAACTTCATAGGAGTTTTGCTGATTTCAGTGATTCTTACAGATGTATAACAATAATAATGATAAAAATTTAATAATATCATTTTCAATATTTAGTATTATATTCATACTAGGGGCCCGGTGCACAAAAATTTGTGCACTCGGGGGGTGGGGGTCCCTCAGCCCAGCCTGTGCCCTCTTGCAGTCTGGGACACCTCGGGGGAGATGTCCCACCTGCTGGCATGCCTGGCCAGCCTGGGTGAGGGGCTGAGGGCCATTTTCAGGCTGTCAACAGCACCTTCAGGGTTCATGCACTGGGGGGTGGGAGGGCTGGTGAGTGCAGGCCTGGATGTTTCCCACCAGAGGGCCCACGACTGACCACGCCTGGTGGGCCCCCACCGCTGAGGGGACACACCTGGTGCAGAGCTGGGTGGCAAGCCAGGGGCGGACGCTGGTGCAGGATCCCTCGGTGGGGCCCTGCCACTGAGTGAACACACCCGGGGTGGAGCCGGGCAGTGAACTGGCTTCGGATTCTCCGCACTGTGCAGCAGACGCTCCCGCACGCCCTGTGGAGGCCCCCCGGGGCAGAGCTAGGCAGCAGACCCAGGACAGCTGCTTCTGGACGCCTCGAGGAGGCCCCAGGCCAGACCCCCCCTCCCACTGAGCTGACACACCTGGCACAGCTATGCCGGCCGGCTGTAGAGGCTCCCAGTGCAGAGCTGCCCTGCCAGCCTCCATCTTGGCTGGGTTAATTTGCATACAGCTGCTCTGATTGGCTGGTGGGCGTGGCTGTGAGCAGAGGCTCAGCCAGCCTAGGCAGGCAGTTGCAACAGAAGACTTTGGCTGTTGGCCTCCATCTTGGCTAGGTTAATTTGCATACAGCCGCTCTGATTGGCTGGTGGGCGTGGCTGTGAGCAGAGGCTCAGCCAGCCTAGGCAGGCAGTTGCAACAGAAGCCTTTGGTTTGTGGCTGGGTTAATTTGCATACAGCCACTCTGATTGGCTGGTGGTAACGGTCAAATTTGCATGTTTCTCTTTTATTATATTAGATACTGGAACAGGATCAGTCCCCACCAAGAACTTACCTTCTATCATACCTTTTCAAAAATGTTCTTACTAACAGACTGTCGAACCTATGAGGGAAAGCAGGGAGGGAGGGGTGAGGGGGTAAGAGACCAACCAAAAGACTTGTCTGCATGCATATGAGCATAACCAAAGGACACAGACAGTAGGAGGATGAGGGCATGTCCTAGGGGTTGAGGGTGGCCGGGGAGAGGTCAATGGGAGAAAAAGGAGACATATGTAACACTTTAAACAATAAAGAATTTTTAAAAAATGTTCTTACTAGTCCTCTCCCCACAGCCTCAACCTCTCAAGTTCCTCTCTTATCCGAGCTCCTCTGTGAAGACTTCCTTTGCTTGGGTGGAGTGAAGTCAGGATACAACACTGTCAGCAGAGTAAATTCGACTGACTTGTTTTGCTTTCCCTTTGTACCCCTTCCCATGCAGAAATAACCACTCTTTAAAACTCTGGTATGTTTGATTTACTACTTCCTGTACTTTCATTTGGAATCTGTCTTCATGCCTTTTATCATAGCCTATAGATAAGCCTCACTCACACACTTGTAAGCCCTTTGAGGGTAGAGACTGTGTCTTATCTAGCCTCCCTTCTCTAATACCTTTAGGCACACTGCAAGGTAATAAGGGGTCAGTAAGTGCCCATTGAACTAAATTCAGTTTCGTTTATCTTTGGCAGTCATAGATATGTATTTACACCTATCCTCATTATCTAAATAAAAAATATCCCAGACTTACCCAGGGAGATCAGATGCTCTCTAAATTGTAACAACTTATTTATAATTATCTGTTAAATATTTCAAGGATCTATGTTTTATTAATACAATTTTCTATCATAAGAAGTTATAATAGAACTAGAGGCCCAGTACACAAACTCATGCACAGGTGGGGTCCCTTGGCCTGGCTGGCGATGGGGGGCCGATTGGGGCGATCTCAGCAAGTCCTGATCAGGGCCAATCAGGGCCAGCTGGCCAGGGGGAAAAACAGCAGGAAGGTGGCTGGCCCCAGGAGTTTGGCTGTGGGAGGCAGCTCCTGTGTTGAGCATGTACCCCCTGGTGGTAGGTGCATGTCATAGCAACCAGTCATTTGGCCGCTTAGGCTTTTATATATATAGATAATCAAAAGGAGACAAGAGATACGCTCAGTCCTTTCACTGTAACAGATGAACTGCAAAAATGTGGTCTCTAGCTTTCTTTCCTTTTCACAAACTTATCCTGGCTTTAGGCCTAATTCAACTTTGTCTTTGCTCTTACGTTGTGTGACAATATTGATTTTTAAAATCATCTTCTCTAGAGATTCTAAGTCTCCAAGCCACTTGTTTTCTTAACATGACTGAATGATTTCTCAATTTCTTCACCATGAGTTTACCCACTAATATTTAGTGCACTGCTTCATATGAGTCCTACTACCTTCCTAGAAATCTAAGGAGAAAATAAATATAAGATTATCTCTGACTCCAGGTAGGTCTTATTTTTCAGGATCTGAGTTATCTTAGAGAAGAACCTCTCAAACCTTAGCTAACTTAGACAATCTGACTAAAAAGCAGAATCTCAGGCCGCACTTCTAGAAAGTCTGATTCAGTAGCCTGGGTCCCAGAAATCTGCATTTCTAACCATCCCTTCAGGGTGCTTCAGATCATATTGCTCCGGACCTGTAGTTGTCTAATTCTGCTTTCCCTTCCCTTTCTTCGACTCAGGGCCCTGCACCATCTTTGTAACAAATGCCTGAATTCCCCCCTTCTTGCTTCACCCACCAGTGGGCACAAGCCACTTTTTAAAAAAGTTATAGCCAGCTCTTCATAATTTGTTTGAATCACCCTAATTATCCAAAGCTTTTGTTTTGCGAATCATTTGGATCTCAAGCCTCTAGTTAAATGTTCGGCACATAGTAGGTGGTTTCTCATTAGATGTGCATTTTCAACCCCTTATTCATGCCTTCTTTAGTAAGGCTCCTTGTTAAGCAGAACCTGATTACTTCTTAACAGCCCTATCAGGAAGTGTGTGCAGGAACAAGTGGAAGACACTTCAAAACCTTTCCTGCATTTATCTGCCTTATTAAAATGCACTTTTATACATGTAAGGGTAAGGGGAGCGGAAAGAAACACTCCATTTAAAATTCAATCTGTGAATTCCATGGTTCCAACAGTTCCTGCCATTGTTAATGGGTATCATTAGTTTTTAAATTATACATATAATTCATGTTTGGGGAAATTTTTCAAGAAGTAAGGAAAGACATGAAGTAAAAAATAAAAAACTTCTATTCCTAACCTCTAGTCCCACCCTGTCACTAGACTCAGTAACAGTTTATTTATTCTTAAGAGATTTTTCTTCTATATATATAGGCATTTGTAAGTCACCACTACACTTTCTTAAAATGATTCATACCACTCATCTGGGTGGTGTTCCACTTTGCTCTTTTTCCTTAATTTTTAAAAATTTGCCATATCAGCATTATTTCTAATAGCCACGTGGTATTCCACAGTATAAGTGCGACAAATTAATTATTTACTTAATAGATATACAATTGGGTTATTTCCTTTTTTCCCCACTATAAAAATACTGCAGTGCCCAGCTGGCATGGCTCAGAAGTTGAGCATCGAACCAAGAGGTCACAGTTTGATTCCTGGTCAGGAGTAGTAAGATGGAGCTAATGGCCCTGAGTGGTGTGGTTCAGTTGGACTGAAAGGTTGCCAGTTCAATTCCTGATCAGGACACATGACACATGCTCAGGTAAAGGCCAGGCAGGAGACAGCTGATCGATCTTTCTCTCTCTCCCTCCCTCCCTCCTTCCCTCCCTCCCTCCCTCCCTCTCTCTCTCCCTTCCTCCCTCCCTCCCTCCCTCCCTCCTTCCCTCCCTCCCTCCCTCTCTTCCTTCCTTTCCCGTCATATTTATATATAAAGATCGAGTTAATGTTTATTATTTAATATTTCTGCCAATATAATACCTTTCTGGTGTGTTATTCCCCTTTTGAATTAGTGATAAAAGGTAAGTGTTCCAAGAAGTTACCTATTTGGGGCATAAAATATTCAGTGTCTCAAGGAGGCAACTTCCTTTACCTTTGTTCCAGGATACCAAGACTCACTCTGGTATTTCAGTGCCACTGTAGAGTTTCCTTCTTTGGTGCTCTGCCCTATTTCAAGTGTAGAAGCTAACAAAGCAATTACAAACACTCAACGGTCTGTCGCTTTGCTGCATCATTTAGAAAGCAAGACTCATTTCTCACCACGCACTCACTGGCACAACACAGCAGGGAGTAAAGCTGAAAGATGAAACTATGAGAAATGTATGTTTTCTTTCTGCTTGAGTTTCCTGTCAAATGCATAGACCAGGACTTCAAAACTAACCAAATATGCTTCAAATGAACTTGCAAGATTAAAGTCAAAACATTGTTTTTTAACTTCCAAATGATCAGTGTGTGTTGTTCCTCACAGAATTATTAGAAATTGCTCTGTACATATTTGTTTCTGATCATAAGGCTATAACTATGAAAACTAGCTTTATGACAAATTCAACCTTTTGGAGTATTTTGCATTTTTCATACACTTGAGCTCTATATATGGAAGGAAAAGACTTTATTACTTCCCTGTGTAAGTTTTTTGCATGAAGAATTTTCACAGTTACTCCAGATACTTTTCCCTCAAAGCATAGTGAGAGCAAAGCACCTTAGCTGGCCAGTGTGACCCAGAGGTTGTATGTTGACCTATGAACCAGGGGATCATGATTTGATTCCCAGTCAGGGCACATGCCCCGGCTGTGGGCTCAGTCCCAGTAGGAGGTGTGTAGGAGGCAGCAATCAATGATTCTCTCTCATCACTGATGATTCTACCTCTCCCTCTCCCTTCCTCTCTCTGAAATCAATAAAAACAGATGCAAAAAAAAGTAAAGCACCTCATTCTGAGAAAGAGGACAGCAGGACATGTGCCTTGCAGTGTGTAGTGCAGAATGCCCAGAAAATCTGCAGTGATGACCTTTATGAATGGAAGCCCAAGGTCCTCCCCTTTGACCTCAAAAAGCCATTTTCTGTACAATTATTTTGGAAAAGAACTTCCTTGTGACACCTTTCCACTGTTTAGTTTATAGTTCGGAAGCATATCTTCTAAGATTCTGAAGACCTGAACATCTGCCTTAGTTGCTCAAGATGTTAATTGATTATTTTCTTTGTTCTTGCCTCCAGTGATATAACATGGTTCTATTACACTGGATCTTTGATCTCACTAAAAACCCCTTCAGGCTGCTAATACATTTTTTTTAAAGTTTTGCCATCAACCTCATTATATCCTCTCCTTTGGCAATCTCCTCCATTTTATGGCTTTAATTTTTATTCTTATGAACATGACTCTCAAATCAATATCTGCAATCTGAACTTTTCTGGGAGCTTCAGCTTCACATATCCACCTGCATGCTGGACAGCTCCACTGGACGTTTTGCTGGCACCTCAACCCCAAATAAATTCATCACATTCCCCTCCCAGTCTTGCTCTCACCCCGGGGTTAAGCTTCCTCTTGCTTTCCTATTTCTGTACAGGGCATTGATGTCCTTCCAAGTTTCAGATGCCAAACATGGAGTTCAGCTTTGAGTCTTGCTTTCTGTTTCCTTTGTTTTGTTTTGTGTTTTTTTTTTGCCTCCAGTGATAATGTGGTTACATCAGCTAAGGCAGACTTACCAAAGAAGTCTTTGTATCATGTTTCCATTCCCCCAGTGGCTGTCATAAATCCCTTTCTCTCTCTTTTTTAAAAATATACTTTTTATTGATTTCAGAGTGGAAGGGAGGGGAAGAGAGAGATAGAAACATCAATGATGAGATTCATTGACTAGTTGCCTCCTACATGCCCCACATTGGGGATTGAGCCTGTAACCTGGGCATGTTCCCTGACCTGGAATCGAGCCTGTGACCTCCTGGTTCATAGGTTGACGCTCAACCACTAAGCCATGCCAGCCAGGTTTCTTAACTTGTCTCCTTACCTTCTGCATCTTCTATTTTGTGCTAAGGATTTCCAGCTAGAATGTCCTTAAGGGCAATTCTGACTTTAAGGCAACTCAGTCTGGAAGAGTTGAACCCCTCAAATATGAAGTGACTTGTGTAAGGAATTGGTTAAGCCATTTTATTTTTTACTCCCTATTTTCTTTTTTTAAAAAACATACTTTATTGATTTTTTTTCAGAGAGGGAGAGGGATAGAGAGTTAGAAACATCGATCAGCTGCTTCCTGCACGCCCTCTATTGGGGATGTGCCTGCAACAAAGGTACATGCCCTTGACCTGAATCAAACCTGGGGACCTTTCAGTCCGCAGGCTGATGATGCTCTATCCACTGAGCCAAACCGGTTAAGGCTACTCCCTATTTTCCTATCTGTGTTGTAGATAATAATTCCTATACTGTTACTGTTGTAATTGAATGAAAATATGCGTATAAAATGCTTATCCCTGGCACTTAATTAGCACTCAGTAGATGTTAATAGTATTATCATGTGAATTTACCTCTCAGAACTGTCAGTGGTGCCACAATGCCCAGCCACGGTGCAGCTCTAACCTATCTCTCTAGAGTTCCACTTACGTACTAACTTTCACAAGCTTTTTTTTTTTTTTTTTTTTTTGCAGTCATGCACACCAAACTGTTCTCCGTTCAGTTTATTTATCATATGCTGTTTTCCTCTCCTTTTAAGACCAGTCATATTGGTTTAGGGCCCACCCTTCATCTTAACTCAATTCCATATGCAAAGACCCTATTTCTAAGTAAGGTCATTCGCACAGGTACCAGGGTTAGGACTTCAACATCTTTTTAAGGGACAGCCCATGACAGATTATGACCTATAACAATCTTTTAAAGTTCAAATATACTTTAGCACAAACATGAATCTGTGAGGACATAATCAATCTCACGCACTGTTAGAGTGCTGTGCTAGTCAGGATAATGTCCCATGTGCCCCAGAGATAGCTATGTCCTCATCCCCAGAACCTGTGAATATGTTAGGTTACCTGAGAACTATGTTAGGTTAAGGGAGAACTAGGGTTGCAGACAGAATTACAGCTGCTAATCTGACTTTAACGTATGGTGCTCATTCTCTGAGCAGGCCCAACGTCATCGCAATGTCCTTTAAATATGAAAGGTTGATGCAGAAGAGGAGGTTGGAATGATCTGATGTGAGAAAGACTTGACCAGCCATTGTTGGCTTTGCAGATGAAAGGAGGCTACCAGCCAAGAATGCAGCAACTTCTAGAAACTGGAAAAGGCAAGAAAACAGACTCTCTCCTGACTGTTCATAAACTGTCTTCCAGAAGGAAGGCAGCCCCGTCAAAACCTTGATTTCAGAACCACTTAGGACTTCTGACCTCCAGGACTGTAAGTTAACAAATTTGCATTATTCTAAGTCACGAAATTTGTGATCATTTAAAACAGCAGTCCTAAAAACCTAATACAAATGTGAATATTATAAAAAGGAAAAAAAAAAAAGAAAAAGAAAAGGAAGATAGTCGCTAAACTGGTTAATTTTAGTATAATTGGGAACAACAACTGAAAACTTTAAAATAGACATGTTTAAGGTAGGCATTTGAAAAAACAACAGTAACCTGCCTGTTCTATCAATGTATCAAAATAAATTGCTAATGTATTACTACTGGGGGTAAAGGATGCTACATTAAATGGACAAGATTCTTGATGCAGAGAATGTTTCCACATTTGTCCAGTAGCACATACTCAGAAGCCAAGAAAGACTTTCAATCCCACTATTTGTGTTTTGTTTTCTTTTGCCAAAATAAAACTTACGAAAATGATGTGTGTGCCCATTAGAGTGTGTTGCATTCAATCAACATAGCTGTCTTTAGAATTTCAATTCCACTAGCAGTATCAGAAAGTTCACCTGTGAGCAGCTCCCTCTGGGAAGATTGCCTTCCTGTGTAATCTAATTTCCATAGTTACATAGAAGGAGAACCAGGCCCCTCGAAAACAAGGTATTGATCTAAGAATCTACCTTATTCTTATTCATAAAAGCTGCTTTTGGTTGCAAGGATTTAAGATTCTGAAAAAAATCATCCTATTCTAAAGGGATACTGACTAAAGCGTGGAATGTAGCTTGCTACTCTCATTTTGCTTCTAATTTTTTACAGATTCCTGTAGATTCAAGTTGTATAGTATTCCCCAAATAAGACTACCCATAGAAAAGTCAAGAAGTCTCTGGCTCAGAAGAGAGGCCCTGACTGTTCATAAACTGCAAATTTTAAATGGGCTGTATCTCCTTTTGATTTGTTGGTCCTTTTCAATAAAATATCTCTGATTCTGATTTATAAACCAAAAGCAGGAGAAGGAGGAATGGATAGCCCTCTGAGAGCTTTTATGGAGAGGTCAGAATGACTACAGAAGGATTTATGAACCCAGAGATGTTATGGCTGGTATTATAAAAGTCACAATTTCTTGCAGAAATTTATTTCCAATTATTAAACTTTATTCTGTGCAAAGTGTTTATCTTTTCCTTTATTATCAAAACATTCCCTGAGCCCTAACCAGTTTGGCTCAGTGGATAGAGCATCAGCCTGTGGACTCAAGGGTCCCAGGTTTGTTTCTGGTCAAGGGCACGTACCTTGGTTGTGGGCACATTCCCAGTTGGGGAGGGGGATGCAGGAGGCAGCTGATTGATGTTTCTCTCTCATCGATGTTTCTAACTCTCTATCCCTCTCCCTTCCTCTCTGTAAAAAATCAATAAAATATATATTTAAAAAAAAATTCCCTGAGAAGTTTCTTCTATATCCTTTTATACATGCATATATTTGCAGCATTGCCATTTCAGACAATATCAAGTTCAATTTAGTAAGGGTAATGTGCAAAAATAATTGCTGCAAGTCTAGGGAGAGTCCTTCTAGAACTGTTAATGCTGGCTATCCTATATAATAAAAGGCTAATATGTAAATTGGTGGAATGACCAGTCGCTACGACACGCACTGACCAGCAGCGGGCAGACACTCAATGCAGGAGCTGCCCCTGGTGTTCAGTGCGCTACTGCAGGGGAAGCACTGCTCAGTTAGAAGCCCTGAGTTGGGCTCATGGCTGGCGAGCGCAGCAGCAGTGGCGGGAGCCTCTCCCACCTCCACAACTGCTGGCTTAAGCCTGCTCCATATGGACATCCCCTGAGGGCTTCTGGACTGAGAGAGGGTGCAGGTCGGACTGAGGGACCCCTCACCCCCGAGTGCATGAATTTCATGCACTAAGCCTCTAGTGTTGGTATAAGGGAGAATTATCTATTATAATAAAAGTATAATATGCTGATTAGGCCATATGTCCTTCTAGACAGCCTTCTGGATGAAGCTGTGGCAGAGGGGGCCAAAGCAGAGGCGGCTGCCACTGTGGCAGGGGCCGAGCCCCTTGCATGAATTTTGTGCATCAGGCCTCTAGTTCTTTAATAAACACTCAACCATAAAATTCCGCCTGGCAAGTGGGAGAAACATGCAGCTGGCTTCCAGAACCCAAGGCAGTAGTGTAGGTTGGATTATGATGGGCTGTGATAAAGCAGAGGTACCCATATTAAGGGGCATTAGACAAAGAAACTGATGTATGCAAAGTGTGAGGTCCTGGCATAGCAGCTCGTTCCTATCATCTCTGCATATTCCATACTTGAAGTTGCCTGGTTTTCATTACCAGGACCTCTAATTGCTGGCTAGATTCTTGTGATCTGTGGGCTCATCTATGGGCATATTTTCAACTTTCTTTATTTTTAATGACATAGTTTTCCTCCTAGTCCCTATTTTAATTAGTGTCATATTCTAATTTAGGTACTACAATCACTCTAATGATTTGACCTTTAAATTTGTAGCTTGTCTCATTTTAGTTTCTTGACTTGGGGCCAGGTAGTATAATCAGATAACCAAAGGAAACTTCATGTTTCAAGTAGCTTTTCCTAAAGATATTAGTTTGGTTTTGCCTTCCTGGAAAGCAAACATTCTATCTTGAACCTTTTTCTAAGTCAAGGTTTTCTATGTAAAAATTACACAAAATCAAAATAGTCTAAAAGATATTCTGCTGTTCTGTATTGGCAGAGGCAGAGCGAGTACGGAAAAAAGAGAGTTCCACATTTTCATATCCCAGCTATAGGCAGAAAATAATTTTTTAAATTATATTTTCCTTAAATCTTTGTCAATCAGTATTGAGAATTGCCATTATTTTCTCAGTAAAAATAAACCTCTAAAAGAGGCTGCATAAAATATAACAGCAAAGATGAATTCAAACTCAGCTTTAGTAAGTACTGTGTTAGGTCTTTCGGGTTTTTGATTGATGATAAACCTATGTATATGACTTGTTAAATGTCTATTGATTTCAGCTTCATGGTAAAAATCATTGCTTAGTGGAAAAACAATAGCTGTGAAATGATAGAATGAAAAGCAGTATCATATTCATTTTTTAAAAAAAGATTAATGGGAATATAATGAATGTACTAAATTCCTTTTGTAACATAGTTGGTTAGAAGTAATAAGAATGTAGAACATACTGAGAGAAGAATGTAATATAAACACTTATTAATAAAAAGCCTTATACATATTTTCACAGCTATCTATATCTTCCTACAGCTCTTTATTTACAAATAATTTTCACTCACACAAACATTTGCACTATTTACAATTAATTCATAATATTATGGTAAGTGAAAATTTGGCAAGAAAATATTAACTTCCTCTTTGATAACTCCCCTGAGATCAATGACTTAATAAATGCATTATTTTTTAGGGGTGTATAGCCTCCATTTTTTTTAAACACCAAGATAACAGCTCTTTATACCACAATTCTCTTACTTGATTCGGGACAAAATGTCACTTTGCCAAAAGCAAATCACTACTTTTCACACCAATCAAATGATCAGAATTTCATTTTACAGATAAAAATTGTTAATGGCCCTGACTGGTTTGGCTCAGTGGATAAAGCGTCAGCCTGCAGACTCAAGGGTCCCAGGTTCAATTCCGGTCAAGGGCATGTACTTTGGTTGCAGGCTCACTCCCTGCGGGGAGTGTGCTAGAGGCAGCTGATGGATGTTTCTCTCTCATCGATGTTTCTAACTCTCTATCCCTCTCCCTTCCTCTCTGTAAAAAAATCAATAAAATGTATTTTTTAAAAATTGTTAATGAATTTTCATATAAAAAAGTTGTTGCTAGAGGTAAGAATTGGGGAAACCTTGAGGAATCAGACAAACTTAATTTTATGATTCATTTAAAAATAATTATTTAAATTTATTACTAAATCCTATTTTTTTCTTGTAATATAGCTAATGTTTATTAGGTCCTTGCCATGTATCACTTTAAAAAAATTGTTGACAGTATTACAGATATCCCCCCAGCTCCCACTCCACCCCAGGCCTTCACCACATTATTGTCTGTGTCCATGGGTTATGTATATATGCACATATGTTCTTTGGTTAATCTCTTCCTGTCACCCATCCCCCTTCCACCTGCCATCTGTCAGTCTGTTCCATATATCCATGCCTCTGGACCTATTTTGTTCATTAGTTTCTACATATAAGTGAGATCATGTGATGTGTGTCTTTCCCTGACTGGCTTAATTTGCTGAGTATAATGATTAATCTCCAGGTCCATCCAGGCTGTCACAAAGGTTAAGAGATCTTTCTTTTTTTTTTTTTTACAGCTGCATAGTATTCCATTGCGTAAATGTACCACATCTTTTTTATTCACTCATCAACTGATGGGCACTTGGGCTGTTTTCAGATCTTAGCTATGGTAAATAATGCTGCTATGAACACAGGGGTGCCTATATTCTTTTTGATTGGTGTTTTGGGATTTTAAGATATATACCCAGAAGTGGGATCACTAGGTCAAAAGGCAGTTCCATTTTTAATTTTTTTGAGGAAACTTCATACTGTTTTCTGTAGTGGCTGCACCAATCTACATTCCCACCAGCAGTGTACTAGGGTTCCCTAAATACTGTTTCTTAAAAGTAATATTTTAATAACTCCTCCAATAATTGGTAGACTAACTTTGATATTGAACCTAATTACCATAGTCTGCAACTGGATGATGTTCCAAAATATGAATGGATATCTTCCCCCTCCATTTCCTTTCATTCCCCCGCCTTTTCCTCAATAGTGCTACTGGTGTCAGGCCACCATTATCCCAAGGACAACAGATCCAGAGAACCAGGGCAGCAGCTTCCTGTTTTGTTTCTTTGTTTATCTTTAGTACCAAGTAGAAGGCAGAAAAATTAGAAAGAATACTTAGTAAGTCAGTTCTACTTTGCCCTTACCTCCCTTTATTCCCACCTGAGAGCAAATTAACAAAACAACACACACACACACACACACACACACAC
>PVJC01035812.1:0-18046 GCA_004026665.1 Murina feae | reverse complement strand
CCCCCCCCCCAAGGTGTCCCAGACTGCACGAGGGCACAGGCCGGGCTGAGGGACGCCCCCCTGCACTGAGTGCACAAATTTTCGTGCACCAGGCCCCTAGTCCTATATAATAAAAGGGTAATATGCAAATTGACCCTAACAGCAGAACCACTGGGAATGACTGGTCACTATGACACACACTGACCACCAGGGGGCAGATGCTCAATGCAGGAGCTGCCATCTGATGGTCAATGCACTCCCACAGAGGGAACTCTGCTCAGCCATAAGCCAGGCTGACAGTTGCCAGCACAGCGGTGGTAGTGGGAAACTCTCAGCAGCACTAAGGATACCTGACTGCAGCTTAGGCCTGCTCCCCCCTGGCAAGTGGACATCCCCTGAGACTGCGAGAGGGCACAGGCCGGGCCGGGCTGAGGGATACCCCCGAGTGCACAAATTTTTGTGCACCGGACCTCTAGTGTTTTGATAAAGAAAGAAAAAGGGTTGGGGAAATGAGAAGATTCAATTTACACAAAAACATCAAGGTAGAATTGGGATGTTAGGGTGAAAAGGAATCATGGGGATCAGATTGCCACAGCTACAAAAGCTTATGCCACCTGCATCTTTAGAGATTACCCAGGCCCTTATTTTACAGATGAGAACATTGGAAACTGGAACTCAAAGAGTTTAAGCGACTGGCCTAAGTCTACAAAATTAATCTGCCCCCAAACTGAAATTAGAATTCAAATATCCTGCTCTCCTTAAAGAAAATCTATTTGTAACACCCTCCACCGCCCTTTACTTTTCCATATTAAACTGTACCTGATGTTCCTTTCTAGAGTCAAGCTTTCACATGTAAAGTGTTTAACAAGAAAGGAACACTTTGGGCTGAGGAAGGGCCTTAATTTATCATAAAACAATTAGATTAAAAAAAAACCACAACGAAATAAATGCAGTGTTGACAAAAATGTTAATATACAGAAAAATTTTAAATGTCTCTTTTAAACTAAGAATGAAATAATACATCCATGTTTAAAACAAAAACCATGTTCTAAATGATAGAAATGTAAACATGTTAAATATATTTGTGATGGACAGACTACAGGGTCTTCTTAATTTTCTCAACTGACTTCTGGGATTTTTTTTCAGGCCATATATATATATATATATATATTTATTAATAAAAAACATTCATTGCTTCTGCACTTGGAGGCTAGTTATACACATATCACTGATACATCTCTCTTTTAAGGCAGCATAACAAGACTATGACAACTTAAAAACATGAGTTTAAATTTTATTCAAACAAGTTAGATGTCAATACAAGTACACATTTACATACCTGTGTAATCTTGAAATTTAATTGTGTTCTCTAAGGCTTTACTCACCCAACACACTTCTGGATTACTGGTCGTCTGGGATAATCTTCTGAGGACAGCATTTTTTCATGAATGGCAAACAGACCTCCAATCATGATCTGTCCTGGAGAAGTGGCAGCCACAAAGTCATCAGGGGTCCGGCAAGGCTGGGAAGCAGCAAGAATCATCACAAAGCAGGTAATCAGTACAACCAGTAATGCCATGCTTCTAACACATTTGGTTACTTCCTGCAAGTTCTCAGGAAGCATGAAGCTCACAGAACGCCAACAACAGGTAACTATTTTACCTGTAAACACCATGGAAGGCATAGGCCGAAACCCTCACTATTCAGAATCCTGCTGAAAGTCAAAACAGCTCTTCACCAATAAGAACACATCAGACTTCCTAATACTCTCGTGGGAGATGTGTGACAGCAGGAATGCCTGGGAAAGTGGAGAGAAACACAGGGACAATTTTGCATTTTCAGGGGTGTCATATTCAAGGCACAAAAGTGTCAATGCGGTTCATGACTGTTTAGGTAAAATCCTGCTTTTATTTTCTTGAAAAAGCTCTATTTAAAAAATGAAATTCAATTAAGTTTAGGTACTTCTCACGTCCTGTTGACATGGAAGAGGAATAAATCGTTTTTGTAGTGATGGGCAAAACCAAAAACAAGGCGGAACTTGTCTGACATAGTGTTTTGCTTTGAACAAGAAAGTTCTGCCATGTCATTGACATGTCCACAGTTTGTGGATTTGATTTTTATAAATTTAAAGCTGGTTTCAGGATATATGTTCTTAGAAGCTTAGGAATCTGACCTAACATGATTTTATGAATATAATTTAGAATTTATAGAGGATAGATAAACCTCAGTAACTTAGGTGCCATTAAGAAAAAGTTTAAAATTCTAAACTTTACCCTTTAAAATCAATCTTTTTCAAATATTGGATTACTAAGGAATATACCATGATCAAGCATTTCCAAATCCAATATATCCAGTTTTGTTTTGTGGGTAGTAGACACATTGAAAGGAATTTCAGAAAATAAAAGCGTACAGTGATTACTGTGCTAGTTTTCATCGTCCAAATTAGCCTTAGTTTCTTTGACATGTGGAGTTATGTGACAGAAGAGTGAAGTTCTACTTCTTCACACAGTGTCGAATGTTTCCTGCAGTCCTACCGTTTTCACCAGCGGCAGGATTTCCTCTTAGGTCCCAAACAGGTTAAGTTTAGTTGTCCAGGAAGTTTAATAAACATACATGAGTTTAAAGACTCTTCAAATATCTTGCATTTGCATTTTACCTGATTCACTGTGGCTCAGGATCCCTTCACTGTGCCTTTCCACAGTGAATTGTCACTTATCACGGCAACACTCCATCACATACTACCTTCTCTGCTGTACTCCTGTCTATAATCGAAGTTTCTCTCTTAGCATTTTAATGTAATATGTAGCTTTAATATTAGATAATTGTCTTTAATGTGCAACATAAGCAATATTATTCTACTTAGGGGACTTCATGGGAACCTGTAAATCCCTTAAAGTTGTATTCAAATTTGAGTAAACATGGCCTATGTGGATTTTTTGAGGGGAGAACATACAGCGCTTTTATCAGGTTATCGAAGGGGTATGTTATGCCCAGAAAAGTCAAGAACTGTCTATTAGAACAGATTTGAGCCCTATTCCCCAAGAAACACAGGATGTTTTCTGAGATTATAATCTTGCCTTTGTTGTTTCCCATTTCTAACTCGAGCCATCCTCACTCATCTTCCACTAATAACGCCATCATTTACTTGATACACACCACCATTTAATTCCACCAACTCAAAGGATTATATTAGCAAAGCATTATCACCCACAAATCACTTCTCTTCCCCTCAGAGTAGAACTCAGATCACCACCCTAGAAAGACCAGACCTACTCACCATGAAATGAAGTGAAGGATGGTTGTTTCCTGGTGAAACAGTCTCTGTATAGGATTTTATTAGTCCAGAACAACCCAAGTGTTCATTTTTCAAAGCTATTTTCATTACTCTTTTTTCACTAACCATACAGCAAATGCTAATTGTTATTAAAATAATATTTTTTTCTGTAACTTAGAGGTATGTGTATGCCTCCCTGCCCCCAACTCTCTCACTTATGGGAAGAACTTCAATAGTTTAGGTTACCATTTAGATCTGCCTTCCATAATCTCATATGGAATGGTAATGTAGCATTTCATCATCTCCCTTAGCTTGGCTATTACAGTTCCACTTAAAAGCACTTCTTTTACCCACTTTATCACTAATAGTAAAATAGGCAAGGAAGTAAAAATCCAGAAGGATCTATATCAATATCTAATCAGTTCCTTGTTCTTCTTTTTATGTTAACTAAATTTCTCATATTGCAAACTATATTTTATTTTCAGTGGAGTTATAGAAAAACTAAAAGGTTTTAGTGTTATGTATAACAAGTTGTATACACTTGAAAGCTATTTTTAATATCAAGCTAAATTGTAAATGCAATAGAAAAACAAATGTACCAAGTCATCACTTTAGTGCTATTGATACAATGAGTTGATTAAGTAAACTTCTCACTTTTCAATCAGTTTTTTGAAATCTATGGACATAGTTCAAGTCAACCACTTAGCTCTCTTTTCTCCATGGTACGTAAATAGTGCATAATTTATAAAATATACTTTTCTCAGGAATTTAAAAACTGCGTGCCCATGTCCTCACGTTCCCTAATAAATATTCTGCACACAACACATGTTTACACAGGTGGTTAGCTTATTCCTTCTTATCCCGATTGCTGTGTTGGGCCACAGTTGAGAAAGTATAAAGATCATCCTTTTTACTCAGCAGATTCAATGCCAAAGTATTTTTAGCCTTCTTGTATATGATTTTTGCTTAAATGTCACCTCCTTAAGAACTTATTCATTCTCTCCACAGCATTTATTAGTATCTGTCACTGTTAGTTTTTTGTTTATTGTCCATCTCCTCCATTTTATTTTAAAGCTTTATAAGGATAGAGATTATGTCCACATGTTTACTTGAATTTCCAGTACCTTACACACTACATAGCACATGGTAGACACTCAGTAACTAGTTGTTAGACAAATGAATGAATATGTTGGAACAGCATGGAAGTGGTGATTACAGCTTTGGCTGCCCTTACATGAGTGGATGTAGCTTTAGGAACCTGTAGCACTTTGAGGAACTCTGAAAGCTTATTTGGTAAAGACCATTCACAAACTAAAAGCAGAAACTCTAAGATCACACTGCTTTTCTCCAGAATGAAGATTTCTTTGGGGGAATCAGTGATACCTGCTTCCCTGTTGATTCACTCTCTGCTCTGCTCCTAATGAGCTGGGATGGTAAGCACCAGGCTGATTGTAGACCCAACAGACTGTTCACTACTGACTTATTTGTTTTCAACATACTTCATCAGGTTCACAATTCATGTGAGTGTCACATGTTTGTGTTTTAAAGAGAAATAACTTTTTATATGTGCCACGCATGCAGCTCTTAGTAAATGATAAGTAACTGGATAACCAACTCAGAAGCTATATCATAAGACCAGGTTATCAGTAAAAAGATCGCAAGATTGCTCAGGAATAGGAATACTTATAGGTTTCATATCAATATAGGCAAAAGAAAGAGGTTGGCAATTTTGAGTAGGAATCAGAACATTGTGTAAAAGACAATATTTGAGATTCCAGATAATCAACAGGTCTAATCCCTCAAACAAAGGCAGATAAATTTGGTTGAACCAGGTCAGTGAATTATTGCAGATCTGGCTGCTTTAGTTGAAAGTTTTTTTTTCCCCCAGTTTACTTGTAGAGGAGATAATAGAGATATTGAAAGCAAATAGATAGAAGAAGACAGTGTAATGGGTAACTAATTTAGAAAGATAACAATTCCATTTATGACTGATTTATAGACTCCTACTTGGATGGTTAGATTCAGTGGATCAGTAGTTTCATTTGGCTCTTTGAATCTATCAATATATCCTCAAATACTGTAGAAATAAGTGCATTCAATTCTTCATATCTGTAAAGTAGAAAATAAGAGTTGGAAGCAAATGAACCATAATTATATTTGTGCTGAATAGACTAATATCAGATTTCTTGAGCTACTGTCAAAGGTAAACTGATTGCATAGCATTCAGTGCTTTGGGGAACTGTAGAGAGAACTTGGATCATTCATACTCACAAGGATTGCTTTATCTAAATTAGCCTCAGGCAATTACATGACAATCTATCAAAGTTATTTTTCATTTGCTTGTAGATACTTTTCTTTACTATTAGTTACTAGGAAAGAAGTACATTAAACCATGCCTATAGTATAGTCATATTCAATAAATATTCAGTGTCTACTCTGTGTCTGGCACTATTCTAGGTGCCAGAAAAGAGAACTGAACAAAACAAGAAAGAAAACCCCATACCTAGAGAACTCAATATTGTAATGGGGGAGACAGACAATTATATAAAATGTATGTTTTATAATATGTTAGATATTAAGAGGTTTAAAGAATAATAAAGCAGTGAAGTGGTCAGGCAAGTGGTCAGTTAAGACCTTGCACAGACAATGACATTTGAGCTAAGACTTAAAGAAGGTGAGAGACAGAACTGGGTGGATGAGGGAGGGAAGAGTGACCCAAGTAGACGGAGTGCAAAGGCCTGAAGAGGGAGCACAACAGAGCAGGCCATGCATTTGAGTAAAGGGGGAGAGTCCTGAGAAGCGAATTAGAGAAACAGCAGGGGACCATGACAGGAGGGCCTTGCAATTCATTGTAAGGACCTTGGCTTTTCCACTGAAATGGGAAGGTATTGCAAGGTTTGGGTAGTAGAGTGATATATTTTGATTTGCCTGTTTAAAGGCTCACTTCATCTGTGCACTGAGGTGAGATTGGGCCTGTTGGTAGCTGTGGCCATAACCCAGGCAAGCTGATGCTGGCGCCGATGAGTGTGGGAGCAGTGAAGAAAGCGAGACACAGTCCAGTTCTGGATTTATTTAAAAAGTGGAGCCAGACAGAGTGTACTGAGATAATTACTTAGGAAAATTGCCAGCTCTAAAATTCCTATTTCCCACCCCCTTTCTCAGTTTCCATTTATAGATGTATTAGGATGCTGTGGCAGATTCAGGAAGTCAAATTATTTGGGTAATGTTTGAAGTAGATTAAAGTTCTAGAAAACTATATATTATTTCTTAATATTTTTATCTTATTATATTTATTTTAGGATATTCAGATAAAATGGGATAAAAGATAAAATGCAAACGATTTGTCCTTTCTCTAAGTATATAGTAAATATTACTTTTAATGAGGTGTGGCTGCAACATTTATTTTTAACTTCATGGTTCTGTCTTTGTGTTTACCTAACAGTAACAACATATATTCATCTTGGAAAATGCAAAAGATCAAAGGATTTCTCCTCCATTTCTCTTCAAAGATAGAAAAGGGACAACAGGGGAAAAAATGATAGTGGGCATTTTCCTCTTTTGAACTCTGTTACTACTATCTTTTAGTGTATTTTCACATTTCATTTTTGTGGTTAGTTTAAAACCTCTACAATTTGCTTTAGTAAACAAGGAACGATGAAAGCATTTTCTTGTGAATATGAAGTAAACAAAAAACTTAACTTCACTTAAGAAAAAAATTCCAGGATATATAAGAAACACTGATGAGCTATAATTTCAGTGAATGACAGCATGTTAGCTAGCAAAAGCAAGGTGTCTGGTGACTTACTATTTGGGTGCCAGGAACCTCTGAGAATTTTATACAAGCTACTAGAGGAAGAGAAAAGGTGTTTCCCAAACTTCCTGTATATATGAATAGCTGTCCTTTGATAAAAGGATTGTTTATATAAGTAAAATTGGAAACACTGGGTTAATTTCAGTAGTCAGATTATTTGTTACTCATTCCCAGGGCTCTTACTTCTCAAACTTTATTCAGCCTAAAGAGATACAGCCATATGGAAATATCTTTATGAGGTGCATATTCTACGTGTTTAGTTCATTTAAAAATGATTATTCACACTTTTTGTGAATTCTCTTTATAAATTGTGCTAGACATACAAGTTAAAAATTCTTTCTAATACTCTATCTTGTCATCTCAAACCCTTCTCCCTTCTTAAAGTGTCAGAGAAAAAATAGTGTCCCATTTAGGTCAGAATGCTAGTGCAGGGAGAGAATTTCATGGATAAGGCAGGAAAACACTGTTTGTTTTGTTTTGTTTTGTTTCTGTTGCTAAACTGTCAGGTTCCATAGACGTTGACAAACCCTACAAGAGCCCGAGGTTGCATTCTCAAAGGGGTGAGTTAAATGTCCTGTCGGCACTGGGAGAGATATAATTTGCTAGTTTCATTTAGCTTTTAGTCAGGATTGACTCCTAACACATAACATAAACAAGTCATCAAGTAGATACTTAAATTGAGGTGGGACCAACAGTGCACATGTTTAAGGTAGTTTCTTTTTAAAAAAATCAGTAAATGAATTTTGATACCTTATCAGGTAAATGAGAAACAAAACATGAGAGTTAACCAGACCTGAATTAAAATTCTGAATGACTGTTAACTAGCCAAGTAACTTAATTTTTCAGTTCCCCTATTTATAAATTGGACTAATAATACTGACCACCTAAGACTGCTGTGAAGGTTAAAGAATACCCAGGATGAAAAGGACCCAGCTTAGCACCTGGAGGCAGTAGTTGCTTAATAGCCATGATTAATAAAAGGAGGGTATGTAGAGTCAGGCTCTGTTCTAGTATTTTCAGCACATGGGTCAGACACGGGCACTTGTTCATTATTTATATTTCATAATCTACTCTTAAAGCACTGAGTCCAAAAATGAGATGAGACATTGATTTAGAGTCTACCAGGCAGCTCGGAGGCAGGAGGCTGGAATGTTGAACCTGTGCAGTGAGAGGGCCTTTTCCCAGCATCCTGAGTTCACATTCTAGGCTGAATCCAATCATTTTTATAGCTACTTTGAAGCCTTTAAAATTATTTATGATTTTTGAAAATATTTTCCATTACAAAAACACTATGTAATATAATAGGACAAATGTTTATTCATAGGCCACTTGTTTTTTGTTTGTTTTGTTTTGTTTTTTCAAGTCAGAAACAGGTCTTGTGACAACCTAGAAAACTATTGTTCAACATCCCCACCTACTGGTGATTCTAAATAATATTATTGGATTAGTGAAAGATCTGAAAAGTCCTAGTTTTAAAGATATAATGTACTACTAATAATGGTAAGGATTAACGTGTACTGCGCACTGGCTACATGTGGGAGTCCTTTTCCAGAGCTTTATTGAGATGGTAAATCACAGGATAATACACTATACTCTGGATTGAGTGAATAGAGCATAAGGAAGAATTAATTTTAAACATTATCACTGGACGAGAGAACAAATCATTGACTCATTCTATAGCATTGAGTCCACGTTATCTTGTGTCTGGAGGATTACAGCAGCCTCCTAAATGGCCCCTCTGCTCCAGCTTCCCCCAAGCCAGTCCATTCTGCACTGTGACAGGGAGGGAGCTGCACTTCCTATAGGGCTTTCTGGCTACAAAGCACTCCATGCCTACTGCTCGCTTAATACAGCAATGAAACACCATATCCTTCCCTTTCCGGGTACAAAGAGTGTTCATAAAACATCGGAAGGCCATGAATTTGAATAAGACCACTTCAGCTTCACACTTTTAACTTTTGAATTACCTACGACATGTATTCATATTTCCACCAATTTTAACAACTACCAATTTCTCTAGCTTAAAAATTTGGATTCAGTCTCATCCAAACGATGATGACATAATTGTAAGTATAACATACATATTGTTGGCATATGGATTACTTTTTCCCTCTGTGGGCTTGTAATTATTAATATCCCGGAACAGGGTCAGAATAGAACCCATCCTTACCATGACCTGGACTTTACTAAACTCTTTCTTTTTACCTTAATCACTTCCTGTCTCAACTTTTGCAATTTCCTTTTTTTTTTTTTATGGTCTTTCTCAATCCTCTTATTTCTAACATTAAGTGAATGCGGAGGCATCTGGCAATCCATAGATTATTTAATGGAAACTGGTCATAGGAGAATTTTCCATTAGTTTAATTTTTCTTATATGGCTCACTAGCAAGTCATATAATGACCTTGATAATTGACCTTCTATCTCTGGAGAGACCAATTAACATTTATGTCTCTCGCGTCTCCTTTCAAAATTAACTCATAGTTAGAAACAGATAATCAACGACGCTTTCAATGTAATTTAAGTTATAAATTAGCCGTTATAACAGCTATGCTGTAAGGATGAAGTGGTTATTCATTCAGTTCATAAAATTAAAAATTAGTTCACATTTACTGTAAGTTTGTAAATAAGCCTAATGTGCACTTTGGTTTTACATCTGATTTTATGTTGCCCTGATTGCCAATGAGTTGTTTCTGGAGACATGAGCAAACAAAAATTACAAATCAATCAACCCAAAAAGTGTAATCATGTGTAATTATTTGCTTTCCACGTTAGTGTAAATGTTACCATAGTTTACTTTTAGTACTCTGTGCCATTTACATTTAAGTTGATATATTACTTTCAAAGTTATATATTCTGACTTATTTTAATATGTCCAATTAGTATTGAAAGATATATTGCTAAAATTCAACATAGTAGTTTGACCTATGTATATATGGAAACTCACGTTTTTAGTATCAAAATGATCAATAAGCATTTTTATTTGAAATAATAATTTGATGTTTTTAACTATTTTTAGTTTTATAAAAGTTACTATGAAAGCCACTTTTTGACTCCTTTATTCTTTATTGTTGCCTTCTCTCCACTTTAATTTATTTTTTTAACCTGAAGTGTATGATTGTTTTTAAAATATGTTTTTATTGATTTCAGAGAGGAAGATAGGGGGAGAGAAAGATAGAAACATCAATGATGAGAGAGAATCATTGATCGGCTACCTCCTGCATTCCCCACACTGTGATCAGATTGAGCTCACAACCCTGACTGGGATCGAACCTAATTGGGAATTGAACCATGACCTCCTGGTTCATATACTGATGGACGATCAATCACTGAGCGATGCCAGCTGGGCTGATTTTTTTTTTTTTTTAGGATGGAACATGATCAACAAATAATTTCAATTTAAGGACAAAAATGGATTCTATTGCCTTTCTCTATATTTTTCATTTTCTTATTTTATATTTATATTATATTTTTAATTTTCTGTGTAGTAATAAAAATTATCTTAAAATTTCACTTCACATCATCATAAATTGCTAACTGGAAACACAAGATATGTAGATTGTATATGCTTTCTAATGCAACGATTATTAAATTATTTATTTCCTTCAAATGTAAATAACATACAATAATCAAGAAAAATATTCTACATTAATGCCATATTCACTTAATAGTATTTACTGATGGTATAAATGGAGAATATCCCATATGCTCCTTTACAAGGAGCAGGAGAATGACCCAGCAACTTACTGGTGGTAACCTTCTTGTTATTCAAAGTAGAGAAACAAAACCATTGAGTACCCAGGCACATAGTGCTGAGCACATGAACAGAGAAATGATGGATATTCTTTGGAGCACTTTCCCAGCAGGGTGACCCCAAGATGATGGCATTGATCCCTTATCTCCTTGGGGTGTTTAGCATCTTTGGTAGGCTCCCCTCTTCCTGTGAGCAGGCTCAGGTGTTTACCCCAGTGTGCTGGGATATCCTTCATGACCTACATGTACCATGGCACAAAAAACCAAACCAGGAAAGCACTGTTGATCACATTCTCATTCTTCATCCTGCCCTCCACACTCCCCCCTCCTCCTTCCTTTAACTCTCTCCTCCACACTGCCTTTCTGATTAAGCCAGTGCTGTCATGATCCACCTGAAAGCATCCTTTATTGCATCGCTAAGATGTTAGACTATGGCTGGGACACATCTCCCCTCATGCCTCCTACAAGACAATTTTTCTTGCCTTGATGTGAGACATATTATACATTTGTGATGCAATATTGATAAAATTTATTTCAAGTGATTCTCTGGTTCTGGGGTGTGCATTGCATATATCACATGTATTTCAGATAATTCTGTTGCAGATAGTACAACTTCAAGAACTACCATTTTAATCCTTGCATTAGATATAACCAACTATCTCTTCTCTTGACCTAATGTTTACTTATTATACTACTAGAGGCTGGATGCATGAAATTCCTGCAAGGGGCTCGACCCCCTGCCGTCAAGGCAGCCACTCTGCCTCTGCCCCTGGAAGGTCGTCTGGGGGGACATCTGGCCTAATTAGTATATTATGCTTTTATTATTACAGATTCTATGGTTTTCTGTCCTCTACTGGCACCCAGAAGCAATATGTTGTGGAAAGAGTAGCATTTACTCAGCTCCTGCAATTGATAAACTGTTATGCAGAGATGATATATTGGGCTCAAAGCTATCAAACACAGTGAGAGATGAGAAATAAATGCACTGTACATACAGTCTGAGGACCACAGCCTGGAGTTAGGACACATAGTTATCCATTACACTCAATCTCAAGTCACATAACTAGTGATTTAAGCAAAACCAGTCTCGTGTAGTTTGAGGAAATTACATGAGTTCTAAAAAGAGTTATTGGTTTCAATATTATATTTAAAAGGCAATGTTTTCATCAAAATTACTAACGATTATTAGTCAAATTAGTATATACAGCGAAGTGATTACAATCAGTACATTCATAAATCGTTTTTATAAAACACAAAATGTTGGAAGGCCGAGAAAAAGTAAATGCTAAAGTCTTTAATTTTCAAGGAACAGGAATTGTAAGGAAAGGAACCATTTAGAGTACATTTCACCACTGTACAATGATATACAGCCGTACACTGAGAAGAAAAACATGTTTGGAGCCAGTTATTGATTACAAAAAATAAGGGCAAACTTAGGATAAATCATGCATGCTACTTTAAATTTTAAATGATCTAATTTATTCTATATCATTCCTGATAGTAGATAAAATATGACTAAAATTCACACTTACAATATGTCTCTTAATTTGAATTATTGCCTCATTGTGACAGGAATGGTGGGACTAAAAAGCATTCTGTTGCTGTTTCTCCAAAATGACAACTGTATGACAGGAAGCAGTTGTTTTGTCTTCATCTTGTAGACTACATATTATGCTTTGAAATTAAATGCTAGGAAAAAATAGCATATTTTGTTACATAATTTGTTTTCTGAAATAATAGACACCTCAGCTCAAGGCCACTAGGAAAATAGTTGGTGTATATAATACTGTAAGTAAAATGTTCAAAAATGAAGAAGAGTGTAGCCCTTAAACATGTTTAATTTATTTGAAGGGTTAAGGGTTCAGACTTGGAATACTTTACTCTGTTTATACCCATAGTGTGTGGCTCTGTGCGGACACTTTATTTCAAACAGCAGAATTCTCTGGGTTTGAGAGTGGAAGAAGAGGTATGCCTGGGAAAATTACATGCCACCGATAGGCAGAAACTTTCAGGTGCTGTTTTATTTTTTTAAAATATATTTTATTGATATTTTACAGAGAGGAAGGGAGAGGGATAGAGAGTTAGAAACATCGATAAGAGAGAAACATCGATCAGCTGCCTCCTGCACACCTCCTACTGGGGATGTGCCCGAAACCAAGGTACATGCCCTTGGCCGGAATCGAACCCCAGGACCTTTCAGTCCGCAGGCCTACACTGTATCCACCGAGCCAAACCAGTTAGGGCATTCACCTGGTGTTTTTATGTATACTATTGCATTTGGTCTTTATATGAACCCTTTAAAGCAAGTTATATTATTCAAAATCTCCCCCACCTTCTTCATCTAAAAACATACAAAAACAATCCCATTAAAAATTAAAAATTGCCTTAGCTGGTTTTGCTCAGTGGATAGAGCTTTGGTCTGCAGACTGAAGGGTCCCGAATTAGATTCTGGTCAAAGGCACATGCCTGGGTTTTGGACTCCATCCCCGAAGGGGTGTGCAGGAAGCAGCCAATCAATGATTCTCTCTCATCATTGATGTTTTTATCACTCTTTTCCTCTCCACTCCTCTCTGAAATCAATAAAAATATCTTAAAAAGATTAAAAATTGCTCCACACTCACTCCAAAAAAACTGCTTTTCTCACTTGCTACTGCTACTACAATGTCTCTGAAAGTTCAACCAACTTTTTTTGATATGCAAGGCTGCCACCAGTCCATTACAGCGTCAGTTAGTTTTTGCTGTGTAACAAGCCATCCAAGATTAAAATAGTTTAAAACAACAATCATTTATTAGTACATACTTCTGTGGGGTCAACATTTGGGTTGAGCTCAGCTGGGCTGGGTTGCACCAAGACTCCCCATGAAGCTGTACTCAACTATCAAGTCAGCTTGAGTCTGGTTATTTTAAAGTGGCTTCATGTACATCCCTCACCCATCTGGCAGTTGGTTCTAGCTTTTGATTAATTCTGGCTGTCAGCTGGAGTGATGGGTTTGATGATGTTGTACCCAGATGTCATGGTCCCCAAAGACCACGAGTGAGCCCCAAAACCATTGCAAGAACATGAGAGCTTTATTATACAAGTTAACTTGGACTCCCCGCTTGCCCGCTGCACAATGGCGCGACAGGACAGGAAGTAAGGGTTTCAGGCAAACCAAAGGATTTATAGGGCTGGAAGTAGTGGGTGGGGTAACGTGTGTGACCCCTGTTGATTGTGAGGGCAAATGCCTTGGCCGGGCATTTTCTCTGCATCCCTATTGGCAGATCTTCACTCTCGCACCGCCCTTCCGCCCTTACATCTGCACTCTTGCACCACCCTTCCGCCCTTACATTCCCCCCTTGGTTTTATGTACATGAGTCAAAGCATTGACTCTTCTGGGTACTCCTTTCCCTCAAGGTCCTGAGGGGGGAGCATTTTGTTCATTCACCTTTCCCCCAAAATTCAAAACATGTTCCTTGCTTCATGGGGCAGAGCTTCCCTTGCTGCGTGGGGCAGAGCTCCCTTCTCTGTGCCCTGCATACGAGGAAGAGGGCTTGAGGTGCCCTCCGTAGCAGAGCCCCCACACTCCTGCCAGGTACTTCCTGTCAAGCAGATGTCCTCTAGCTTTAACAGGTCTGGGGTCGCAATGGAATCCTGGCCTCACCCTCCAAAAGACCAGCCCCCAGCCTGGGGCTCTCCCCGGGCACCAAAAGGCACTTCTATGTGGCCCCGGAGGTCAGCCTGGGAGGGGGCCCAGGCATTTGTGCCAGGGCTGCTTCGCAGGTGCAGGCAACCGCCTGCATGAGGGTGCTGGCAAAGGCACCATCATGTAAAACAGAGTGGACGCTGGAGGCCTCGGCTCTGTGCCTTCAACCCCATCCTTGGGGCCACATCCGACTGCTCTTTGGGATCTCACAGAAGCATCAGAAACACCTCCTCCAAGGTGGCATCTGTGACCTTGCAACCCACCAGACACAGGCGAAGGCACAGGCGGCGCTGGTTCTGCTCCAGCGCCTGGAGGAGCCCCTTGAAGCTGCCTCGGTTGTCCCTGGAGAAGAAATGCCTGTGGGACGCAGGTCTTCATGGTGCAAGCTGCATCCTGTAGGCTGTCCAACTCCAGCAGGCTGAGAATCCGGCCCTGCTGCAGGACAGCCACGCAGTCGCCTCCGACTCGTCCGCTTACTGGATGAAGATGTCCCAGATGACAGCCTCCTCCGCAGGTCTCCGGACAGGGCACGGGCTGGCTGGTGTTGATGCTGCATCAGCAACCTGCTGCCGGGCGCCCAGGTCTGCTGCGGTGACTTGATGAATGTGAAGAGCAGTTCCAGGACAGTGAGCCTATCCAACACGACTTCCCTGTTAAGAACTTACTCTTAACTCCTCTCTGACCGCAGCCAAGGTTGTCTGCAGGTTCCTGCCATCCGCGAGGGTGGCCCCAGAGGTGCGCACAGGCAGCCCTTTCTGGGCTGCCCTCACTCGGGAGCGGTGGCACCCAGTCCTGCATCATGTTTTTTGTCAGCCACCTGCATGATCACCGTGGTGCTGCCCTGCAGCACAGGGAGGCCTTTGTCCCTGGCGTGTACCTTGAACTTGTACCTGTCCGTCTGCTTGCGATCCAGCATCGTGTAGTTGATGGCAAACACCCCCGTCACCGAGGGTGCCAGCGAGTAGGCGACCTCTGTGTTCTTGCCGTTGTCGTCGGTGGCCAGCACGGTGGCCATCCTGGAGACCTTCATCACCATCTGGCCGGTCGCTGGCCGGTTCTGGTCGCCCTCCGTGTCGCTGGCCGGCTTCAGCTGGAAGGGCATGTCCCCCACCACCGTGCAGGTGACCATGCCGTTCTTCTCCTGGTTCTTGGCGGGGCTGCTCACGGTCGCGGGCCATGACGGTGAAGCGCAGCTGGCTCACTTCCTTGTGGTCAGGACGCTGAGCCAGCCCGACGCCTCGTCCAGGCGCAGCAGCCACCACACCGATTTGTTGGTGGTGGCACCCATTGACCCCCATGTCCAGGTCAGGATGGGGGTGCCTGGGGTGCTGTTCTCCACCAGGTTGGCCTTGTACACGCTCTTCTTGAAGCAGGGGCTGTTGTCGTCGGGTTGCCGCCGTCCTGCACCCACAGGGTCAGCTCCTACGAGTCGTTCTGCTCGTGGTCCAGCGGTTTCTTTACGATGAGCTGCCACTGCTTCTCGCCGCCGTCTGGGGTGTCGGACGCCTGTAGTTAGAACACGCTGCTACCTCCTGCTGTCTCCATCCAGGCATCGTTGCCATTCACGCCGTTCCCGTTGTTCCCGCCATTCCAGGGGTAGGGGGGGCTGTATGCAGCCTTGGAGGGCCAATTCTCGTCACCACCGCCACTGCCACCCCTGGGCTTCTGGACTTCCCTCTGGGGAGGCTACAAAGCCTGCAAGAACTTGAGTAGAATTAGTTTCTTTAATCTGTAGAGGCCCCCCTGGTTTCCAGGGCAGTCTTCTAGGCTGCTTCATCTGCAGCCCAGTTGCCCTTTGCCTCTGTGAAGTTTTCATACCCTGTAAGAGCTCTCTGTCCCAATCTGAGCTGTGTTGCCTGGGTCCCACTCTGAGCTGGGCATGGGAAAAGCAGCCATGGGGCAGGAGAACCTATGCCCCTGTGGCCTCCATGGCCAGCAACCACCTTGGGATCTCCTCACCTGCTGGCGGGGGCCCCAGCATTGATTGGACTTCTGATGCATTCAATATCCAGTACTTTAACTGGATACAACAAGGTCACGTCTCTCTGGAGCCCTGTCTGATGAAGAAGCAGGCCTCTAGACTGCCTGCTTTCTTTGTCCCTAGCCTTTATTTCCTTTGACTAGCAGATTTTAACAGACTGCTCCAGGCTTTACCTTGATTAGTACTGGGGCGTGGTTCTTAGCCAGACCTGAGGACAGCAAGAATTCTTTCTTTACAAATACAAGAGTGTGTTTTCTAAAATAGGATTAAGCAGCATTTCAAATCACCTACAATCAATTACCATGAGACACTGTTGTAGAAATGACACTGACTTTAAAATTTCCACTCTTCCTTCCCCCGGCACTGCCAGCACAGGGCCATCGGGGAGGTCGCTCCACCCAGGCGAAGCTGTGCTGAGCCATCTGGCAGTTCCCATGGCAGATCAGCGACCAGGCCTTTTCCAAGTGTCCTTGGTTTAGGGAAGACAAAATTTCTGCTCAGTTTCTCTATTTTACTTGTCCCAACCTACTGTCTTATTATTCATTAAATTTTTAAACATTTTTCTTTATACACCAAAGTCATACTTTTTATACTTTTTAGTCAGTTAGAACCCTTAGGCTTAATTGTTCCTACAGTTGAGGTTTGTGCCACCCCTAACACAGGCATGGTCACACGGGCCTGCAATACAGTATACAGGCTGCTAACGATCTCTCAATAGACACAAAAATCTGATGGTATTCTTCTTTGCCCAGTTGGGCACCTGTCCTTTTGACAACTGAATTCAAATCTGTAAGAAAATTAAGATTACTATACTTACACTGTGGCCACTTCTAACAGCTAAATCTTCTGCTACTACACATGACACATGGTAAGGCTATACAAACATCTTAGGGAGGTGCTTAAAGAGTATCTGGCACAGGACTAGATTGGCTGTGATCAATTAGTTGTAAAACACCACTGCACTCAGACCAGCCAAATTTAGTAATTTCCCATGTACTAGCTTAGCTTCTTATTTTTAACTTTAATTCCTACTGTTTCATTTTTATTCTTTCTATCATATGTCCAGCAACTTGTATAAAATTATTTACTCTTAGAAACCTTAAACAGCCAGCATTTTCTAGATTAGCAACACATTCATACCCAAACAGAAATTCACTAGGTAAACAACATTAAGCAAGCAACAAAGATGTATATTTAAACAATAAAGACAGATAACATTTCCCATTAAAACCTTGGTGCATACATTATCAATACACTTTAAGTACACTTTTACTTTTAAGAAAATAAACATTCAGCAAAGTATAATAAAGCTTCTGTAATAAAAACTAAAAGCAGGCAAATTAAAAATATCCCATTTTAGTTCAGTAAGCAACATTTCCTTTTGTGATTGTCTAATTCAGAGGGAGGGGGCGGCCCCGCCTTTCCAAGATGGCGGCCTCCACGAGGACCACGTGCGTTGCCCCGCCTTTCTAAGATGGCGGCTTCCATGGGAACCACATGTAATGCCCTGGGCTATTCAGCCGCCCGAACAAACCTGAACAAACCCCTTTAACTTGCTTATATTACA
>PVJC01035811.1:0-18038 GCA_004026665.1 Murina feae | reverse complement strand
GAAAGGGAGTGGACTCACAATTTTCAGGGGTAAAGGGTGTTGGGGGTGTGGGAAGAGAATGGACAATGATCGTACACCTATGGATGCGGACAGTGGGGCGGGGGTCAGAGGGTGGGGTGGGAAATGGGAGGAGGGGAGCTATGGGGGGAAAAAAGAGGAACAACTGTAATAATCTGAACAATAAAGATAAATTTAAATTAAAAAAAAAAGAATGTTTAAGATCTACTCTCAGCAACTTTCAAGTATACTATGCTATATTACTAACTGTAGCCACCACACTGCATATCAGACCCTCAGAACTTATTATTTTGATATCCGAAAATGTGTACCCATCTGTAACCAGACAATCAATGGATCTGTGCTGCCAATTAAGCAGAGACAGGGTCGAATCATATATGAGCATTAATTCCAATTCTGCCAGCAATATTGTAATTAAAGCAGCAGGTCATCCACAAAATCTGCTCTGCAGCCCCCATAAGCCAGCTGCTTATATAGGGTAGGACAAAGATTATATGGGGAAGTAGGGATTACAGGCATGGGAAAGTAGGCAACGTTGGCTGGGGTGTAAATTCCATTGTTTGGGCAGCGGGGTTGTTAATATTTCTATGATAATAGGAAGTTTTTGAATGAGAATGGACTACATTCCAAGGTTGACTCCCAGGTACAAGGTTGACTCCCAGGTCCAAATTTGACTCCCAAGTCCAAATTTGACTCCCAAGTCCAAGGTTGACTCCCAGGTTCTGGGGCATATAATTCCAGCCAGGTTAGGATGTCTTTTCTTTAACCAGCACACAGATATCATGGTTAATAGAGCATGATTTATATTTCCTACAAGCATAGCTAGTCCCCAATATTCTATTTTTGCCCCTAACACTTTGACCTACATCATCCCACTGTCCCCTCCCCACAGCCTCAAGCAACCACCATTCTATTATTTGTTTCTATGAAATTGGCTTTTTTTCTTTTTTAAGATTTCACATATAAGTGATACCATACATTTTTTGTCTGTCTCTGTCTGGCTTATTTCACTCAGCGTAATGCCCTCCAGGTTCATCCATGTGGTCAAAATGGCACCTAATTCTTATATATGAAAAGTATTTTCCTATGGCTTTGCTCTGACCTGCCTTTCTATCACTCTTTAGTCTCTCACTGAGTGATCTCAGCCACAGTTTTGGCTTCAACTACCACTGACATGTTGAAACCAAGGTTTATATTTCTAACCTATACTTTTTTTCTGAACTTGAGACTCATATAGCTAATTGTTATGCCTACCTCTTTTTGGACATAGCTCAGGAACTTTGAACTCATTCTGTCTAAAGATGAGCTCATCATCTTTCTTAAAGCAACTTCTTGTGTAGTATTCCGTATCCAAATTGGATGTGAAGCACCATCTACCCTAGTTGTCTAAACCAGAAACCTAAATGGCTCTGGGATTCCTTCTATTAGGGGCAGAAATAGAATATTGGAGACTAGCTATAGCTATCCTATATAATAAAGAGCTAATATGCAAATGGTCATCACATGCTCGTGCCCTTGCACTCTTGCACCCTCACACTGGGGCCAGGAGATCTGAGGCCGGGCAGGGGGACCAGAGGCAGTGCTGGGGGACCTGAGGCTATGCCCCCCACCCTGCAGGGCTTGATGGGGGTGAGGCCGGACAGGTCTGGGTCTCATACAATTTCGAGGCATAAGTGGGTGGGGCAGGGACTTGACTCTGAGTCCTGCACCGTGCCCCAGACTCTAACAGGAGGGAGGTTTTCATATATATTTTACTAATTTTCTTTCATCTCTGACACTTCTTTACAGAGAAAGGGCAAATAGCAGTATTAAAAGATTTCCTCTAATTAATTCCCTTTTTATGTGCACAAATTTTGTGTACTGGGCCACAAGTTCTATATAATAAAAGGGTAATATGCAAATGACACACACTGACTACCAGGGGGCAGATGCTCAATGCAGGAGCTGCCCCCCTGGTGGTCAGTGTGATCCCACAGGGAGAGCACTGCTCAGCCAGAAGCCAGCTCATAGCTGGTGAGCACAGCAGTGGTGGCAGAAGCCTCTCCCACCTCAATGGCAGCACAAAGGATGTCTGACTGCCAACTTAGGCAGTGCTAAAGATGTCCTAAGCTGGCAGTCAGACATCCATCCCCCGAGGGCTCCTGGACTGTGAGAGGATGCAGGCCAGGCTGACGGACCCCGCCCAAGTGTACAAATCTTGTGCACCAGGCCTCTAGTAAGAAATATTAATCATGCTGTTAACCTTGCTTTGTTCTAATTAAAGGAAGCACATTCTAACTTGGCTGGGAATTGTACACCTCTACGACCTGGGAGTCAACCGTGGACCTGGGGATCAACCTTAGAATGTGGTCCATTCTCATTCAAGAATTGTCTATTATGCTGGAAAGATTAACACCTTGTTGCCCAAAAAATGGAGTCCCAACTCCACCTGCATTGCCTACTTCCCCATGCCTGTACCCATTTTTCATATCCATTTTTGCTCTTTTTGCCTACTTCCTCATACAATCTTTGTCCTACCCAATATAAGCTGCTAGCTTATGGGGGTAGGGAATGCAGAGCAGATTGGATGACCTGCTGCTCTCCCATACTGTCAGCATCATTGGAATAAACACTCATGAATGATTCAACCCTGTCTCTGCTTAATTGGCTCAAGTAGTGACAAGCAGCCCAGACCCACTGGTTGTCCAGTTCACTCCCACTCTCTTTCCCTCCTTGTCTAAAGAGTCACAGGGCCAGTCTGTTCTACCTACTATCTATCTACAGTCAGTTTTCTATGCCCAATGCTTCTGCTTAAGGCAGATCCCTCCCCACCATTTCTTACTGACTTGCCGCTTCCCTGCTGGTCTCCCTATCTAGTCTGTTACTCCTGATCTTTTTTGGAGGTTTTGTTCCCTTGTATTAATTCTTAAGATATTAATTCCTATGCCCCGAATCGCCAAATTCCTCATGGACTCCTATCTATGAACCTCAGGTTTATATGTTCAATGTATATCCACAACTGAAATTCAGTGTAACTGTATGAACGAAAACTGGAAGGCTCATTCTGGATATTTAATTCTTTATTAAAGCCTGCACACAATCAACCATACATCCAGCTTGCCTCCAGATCTGCTCATGCCTCTCTTACCCAACCTCCCTTAAACTGGAAACTCTTCTTTCATGTTGCCTGACCTTATTTTCTGCACTGACTCTGAAAGATCTTTATGAAATGTGTATCTAATCTTGTCACTCAACACTTAAATTTTTCCCCATTTGCATTAGGATAAAACACAAACTCCTTATCAAGGAACATACGGTTTTTCAAGATCTGGCTCCTACCTACCTCTCCAAGTTCATATTCCTTCACTCCACTCTAATTTAATTACAATTACAACTTTAATGTATGGTGTTCTCGCTGATCTCCAGGCCTTTGTATAAGCTTTGTATTGCTCCAGGCTTTTGTGTAGTCAGTACTTTGCCAGTACTGACTATACCTTCTGCAGAGTCAGTACTGGCAAAATTCTATTCAATCTTAAAGCCACAGCTTAATCTCACGAGCCTCTTCTCACACTCCCGGGTGTCGCTGTGGTAGTGCTTCTCCGCCGTGTTCTGTTTCCTGAGCATTCACATTTCTGTCCTCTTCTAATTTTAAGTCTACGGATTTTTCTCCCTCTATTTGTAAGCTCTTCTAGGCCCAGGCCCGTGTCTTTCCTCTTTCCTCCCAGAGTCTAACACACAGAAAGCTTTTCAATAAATGTCTTTGGAAGGCATGGAGGGAAGAAAGAAATAACCAAACACACTGTGTTAAGGAGGAATGCAGAAAGTAGGAACAAGAGGCCAGATACAGCGAACAAACCAGATGTCTTAAGACCGCTTCCAACCTTGAGCTGTGAGTCTCTGGGATGAGAAAACTGAAAAATCATAACGAGAGAGGACATTTGGTGTGATTCATCTCATTCATCTCACTCCCTTATTTCTCTGGTCTGCAGAAAAAAATACATATTCAGATCCTGAAAGGGGAATAAGCCAATGATTTCACAGGTCCCATTATTTAACTACCTATTAAAGCCCAGCAATGCACAATCTGTCTTTATTTGATTTCTTTATTATCTGTCTTTTCATGAAGAAAAAAAAAAAAGGAACAAAAGCCTTACTGAAGGAATATGTAGTTGTTTAATTTGGGTCTCTCTTGTATCCTCTAATGACCCAGCAAACTGGGAATTCTTAATCCTTGCTGAATTACACAGGATATATTATCGTTGCCCATTCTACTGCAGGAGAATAATAGTGTAGGGAAGGAAGAGAATGGGACAGTATTTTTCCAGGCCTTCTTCCCAACAAAGAGGAAAAAGCTATTGGCAAAGGACTATGTGTTATTCTAGGCACTAAATCTTTCTCTCTGGTAATATCTAAAATCCTCTGGTGAACCCAAAAATTAGACTTTGGGAAATCTCTTCACTAAACTAAAATTATGAATAAATAAGAACATAAATGCATGACTCTTTTATGCAATATGATTTGAAGTGGCAAAAGACAAAAACAATAGAAACTACTTGGATATATATTATTGGAGAATACATAAATAATGGTATATATAAACTACGGATATTATGCATAAAATAAGTTACATTTACATATATTTACCTGGAGGAGTTTGAATGAACTATTGAAAAAAGCAAGTTTTTTAATAAGCTTGTAAGTCCTATTTAACAAGAGTATGACAAAAATCTTTAAATATGTGAACATATATACACACAGGTATATGGTATATATATATAGAGGTATGCATACACCACATATATAATATGTATATATAGATACACACCCATACACATAGATAAGGATGTGGAGAGACATAGCCCAACATATTTACATTTGTAGGGGGAGCAGATTAAGCAAAAGTGGGGGGGTATTGTTGACTGATCTGCACAATGGTATTATTTGTGGTGTTGTTTGTTGTTGTTGTTTTGCCTCAAGCTGGCATTATTTTTGTACTTCAAAGTGAAAATCCAAATTTTAAAAGCACACATACACACACACCACACACCTGGAGAAAAAGGGGGAACGGAGACTAAAACCCTGTGGCTAGGCTCCATAAATCTTTTCTCAAATTGGTGAGCCTGCTGATTGAAAGCACTGAAAGTTGTAGAAGCCCAAGCTCTGGAATGGCCCACCCAAACTCTGTGTTCTAGGGAAGAAGAAAAGTAGGAAAAGACACTTTGTTTGACTCTTGGCTCTGAGCCAAAGGAGTTGCTAGTGATGGGAGTGGAATTTTCCATGGCAAAGGAAGAGGAAAAATCAGGTCACATTTCCTACAGGCAGAGCCCTGTTTATTCAAGAAGATCTTGGGGGCCCTCGCTGTTCATAACAGGAGCATGTTCATCGGGTCATCCTTGATTTTCACTATGATAAATCTTTTCTTTCTTTCTTTCTTTCTTTCTTTCTTTCTTTCTTTCTTTCTTCCTTCCTTCCTTCCTTCCTTCCTTCCTTCCTTCCTTCCTTCCTTCCTTCCTTTCCTCAAGTTTGAAGGTGTTTCTTCCCAAAACACAAACTAGAGAAGTGCCCTGGAGAAGAGCCCTGTGTGACCATTATTAGACTAAGTGCACAAGGAAGTCAGAGCAAACAAATGTGAAGAACTATTGGTTCAGCAAGGATGGTTACATCCTCCAAAAGAATCACACTTTTCTCTCTTTTACTTCATAAAACAAATTGCATCATCAGTTTTGGGGGACTTGAGGAACCATAAGAGGGGGCTCCTCTCAACCTCCTCTCCCTCTCCCTCCCAACCAGGGCACTGTAACAGGAATTATGGACATTCAAAAGCCAGTTTTGTAAAATTTCACTTGCAAGCAAATTCAATGGTAAGTGTGGAGCCATCGAATCGTATACTTGGAAGGGACTTAACAGCCCTCTACTCCCACCTCTACGGATCCTATATAATAAAAGCTTAATATGCTAAGTGTCCAGTCTGTTCATCCATTCAACCAAAGGTAATATGCTAATGATATGCTAAGGCCACTCAACTGCTCACTATAACATGCACTGACCAGCAGGGGCAGATCCTCTGACCAGTAGGTTAGCTTACTGCTGGGGTCCAGCCAATTGGAACCGAGCGAGCCCTCCCACATTGCCTCCCCATCTGGTTAACCTCCCATGTCCCTCTCCAGCCTCATCTGTGCACCAGTGGGGTACCTCGGCCTGGCCTGTGCCCTCTCACAATCTGGGACCCCTCAGGGGATGTCGGAGAGCTGGTTTTGGCCCAATCCTGCTCAACACAGGAGCTTCCCCCTGGTGGTCAGTGCGCTCCCACAGACTTCGCCTCTGCAACAGCACTAAGGATGAGCAGGCCTAAGCCATCAGTCAGACATCCCCTGAGAGCTCCCAGACTGCGAGAGGGCACAGGCTGGGCTGAAGGACAACCTCCCCACACACACACACACACACACACACACACACACACACACACACACACCCGCAGTGCATGAATTTCGTTCACTGGGCCTCTAGTATACTAATAATACTTGACACCATTTCCTGAAGGCTTACTATCAGCCTTGTGCCCTGACACATCATATGAACCCCATAGTATCCCTCAGATGCAGGGGCTTCATTTTCTTATCTTAGATGAAGAAACTGACTAAGTAACTTTCCAATGTCACACAGGCAGTAAACCGATTCCACCTTCTTTGCCCAGGTACACTGCTTCTTGTTATGTCACTGAAAAGTGATCACAATCTCTTCTTGAACCAGTAATAGGAGGCTCACTATGTTTAGAGGCAATTCATTGCTAATTATGAGAAAATTTTTCTTTTTTAATGCTGGCTGTCTTCACTTCAGCCAGCTTTATACCTTCAAGTGCCACTTGGAATATATCTAATCTCTAGATCTCTGTTATCTGTCCTTAATTCTTTTAACTTTCTTTTTTCCCCTCACCATTTCTGGTCTACTTTTCTGTACACTCCTGTTTGTCAGCTTCCCGACTTAACTGCAGGGCCAAAACTGCAAACAATACCCAATTGTAAGCTCCATGATGGAAGAGAATGTATCTGTCTTGTTCCCCAAATAGAGCCAGACTCTTGACTCATTCTGCATGCTTGCAGTTAACTAATGCAGTCTAGCTCTCTGCCACCTTTATTGGCAGTTCCTCCACCTCAACACTGACTACATACCCAGAGTTAGCTATCACTCAAATCATTAAGGATCTCCAAAATACGGACACAGAGCCAGGCAGGTCTTCCCCAAATTGTTTTTGTAAAATAGGCTTGTTTTAATGTGTTGCCCCTAGAGACAGTGTGCTGTAGTGGAAAGAGCATAATCTTTGGCCATATACATGCATATCTGGGCTTTACTATTTACTGGCTGTGTAATTTTGGATCAATCACAGTACCATTTGGCCTCCATTTTCAGCATCTGTAAAATGGAGATAATAATGCCTCTTTCACAGAAATTTTTTGAGGATTAAGAGGGATTGAGAAGGCTAAAAGTGCTAATTCAAAGGTAGCCCTGATGTTCTGGGGGAATGACCTTCAGCTGACGCATTGCCTCCTTCACCAAAACTGGATTAGTGCTACCCTGGGGGAAGGGTGGATTGTTGGCTGACACCATAACCTTGGAACACCTGGGGGAAGGGAAGGTGAGAGTTGCACTTCCTCCAGGGAGGGAGAATATTTACATTACAATGAACTCCAGGGGCAGTTATAAGGCAAAATTCTCATGGGTTACTCCTACTCTGATTTGGGATTGGGACAACCCCAGAATCTGCACGTGTTATTAAAACTGTGATTTCTCCACTTCTTCAAAGCATTGCTTAGTTTTTTTGGTCTTTCTGCAACAGGATAATGGATACAAGGTACCTATCACAAAAAAAAAAATACTTCACAAAATGTCAATTTAATGAAAATAAATTTCTATCTTAAGTTCTTATACTATAGAGGGTGGGCCAAAAGTAGGTTTACAGTTGTGAAGACATGTGTTTATTCTTGTATTATTTCTTTATTAATTCTTTTATTATTTTCCATAGAAACAACTGTAGACCTACTTTTGCCCCACTCTATATATGCCGCTTAATTGCTCAAGGACATTGCATTCAATCTGAAAAAGCAGAGAAAGAAGAATATAGGAACTCCTGGTGGTTGTATGAAGAAAACAAAATCTAAGAACTAAAACAACTAGAAAAAAAATCAAGGTTGTTCTGCAGAAAACCACTTGGTCAGATAACTCCCTGGCATAGTGCCAGGCCCAGAACAAATGACTTGCAGCCTGTAGTTATGAAATGTTGGGGGTACAGAGAACCATTACATAGAACAGGTGACATTGCAATGCCTCTGGCCCAGGCTTCCATGGTGCCAGAAAGATAAATCCAAGACAACAACGCACTTGCAGGCAGGAAAGAATCAAGGTGGGTTTCGGGGAGAGTGGGGGTAGTTAATCCATGCACTTATTCTAAGGTGACCAGATTTAAAGCGGTACACCATTGATGGGGGTGGGGGGGAGGTCTTTTTTTAATTCTTTTTTCTTTTTTTTATTATTATTACTTAAAATATTACAAAGAGTAATCAGGACTTTTTTAAAACGCCGCGAGACACGGGACAAACTGTTAAAAATTGGGACTGTCTCGCCAAAAGCGGGACGTCTGGTCACCTTAGCTTATTGGGAATCAGACATTGTTCTGAGTACTTTTACAAATATTAAGCCATTGAATCCTGTGAGGTAGATATTATTGCTGTCCCCACTTTTCAGCAAGGAAACTTAGCCATACAGATGTGGTAGGCAGTTAGAAAGACGTGAGCAGAGCTAGGACAATAGGCCAGGTACAGAAGGTCATCAGGGTGGAAAGCCCCAGGTGCCTAGCAACCAACAATGAATTACAGGGTGGCACCTTGCCCCAGGGTGACTTTTCCTCCCCTAGCATGTCCCTGGTCATGGAGTTGGACCCCCTGACCTTTCCTCCCTAGAGATACCATCTAGGCCTCAGTTGTATTTCAGCTCCAGGCCCAGATAAGCAACAAAACCAGCCTAAAGGACCAGCAGCATTGAATAATGAATGACATGCCTGCCTTTCCCTTTCCTGTTCTTCCCTCTCCTCCTCCCTTTCTGGGGCCCCCAGGCACTTTACCATTAGCTTCCTCACTGCCAAGCTCCAAAGGCTCATTTCTTTTAGAATTACTCCCTTACCTCTGTGATTTACCCAATAAATGTTCTCTTACAGTTTGGGTCTTGGCTCTGAATTCTTTCCTAACCTAAGGTGACCAGATGTCCTGCTTTTGGTGGGACAGTCCCAATTTTTAACAATTTGTCCCATGTCCCGTGGTGTTTTAAAAAAGTCATGATTTTTGGAAAGAGAGATATGTACTATTCTTTGTAATATTTTAAGTAATAAAAAAAAAAAGAACCTCCCCCACCCCCCGTCAATGGTGTCCTGCTTTACCAATGTTAAAATCTGGTCACCTTACAATAAGCACTATATACCTGTTAAATAAAAATAAATATAACTGGAACCAAGATGGTTACATAGGTGAACACCGGAATTGCGGCCGTGCAAAACTATTTTAAAACAACAACGAAAAGAAAAAATGGACACCACCCAGACCCACAGGAAGGCTGGCTGAGTGGAAATTCTACAACTAGAAAGAGACTGAGGCTCAGAGGAGGTGCAGAAATAAAGTGCAGAGGTACGAAGGTGCACGCAAAGGGGCTCCTGGAAAGGGCTGGAAGTATTTCGTACCAGAGGGAAGCACAAGCTCCCAACTGCTCTGAACTCCAGTTCCAGGTGAGTTTTTGGGGACTCAGAACCATATGGGGAGGAGCTGGACTGTCAGGCACCGTCGGGCACCGGGAGAACCTCCAGAGCGGCTTGAGACCCGATGACTATTAGGGCAGGACTGAGAAGCAGCCATAGCTGGTTGTTCCGCCCTGTAGACTTCCCGAGACACCGCCCCACCCAAGCTGCCCACAGAGGCTTTTGCATATAAAAGGCTGGGAAGCTCCAGGCAGAAGCTAAAAATAACACCTCCTTGGAGATACCAGTGCCAGCGTACCCAAGGGTCTTGTACCAAAGCCCCACTGAAGCAAATCTTGCCCTATAAGGGTGTCTCTAACATGGAAGTTCTCCCACTATAGACACAGCTGATTCCCATAACCAAGTGGCTTGGAGGTCATTTCCTCTCAGTGATCACCTAACACAGAAAGCCACTCTATCAACCCATGGAGGCAGCCAAAATGCGGAGACAAAGAAACAGATCACGAATGACAGAAATGGAGGAAAGCAAACGACTGGATATAGAGTTCAAAACCACAGTTTTACGGTTTTTCAAGAATTTTTTAGAAACCGCCAATAAATTTAGTGAGACCCTCAATAAATCTAATGAGACCCTAAAGGATATAAAAAAGGACCAACTAGAAATTAAGCATACACTGACTGAAATAAAGAATATTACACAGAGATCCAACAACAGATTATAGGAACGCAAGAATCAAGTCAAAGAATTGGAATACAAAGAAGCAAAAAATACCCAAATGGATAGGCAAAAAGAAAAAGAATCCAAAAATATGAAGACAGTGTAAGGAGCCTCTGGGACAACTTCAAGCGTACCAACATCAGAATTATAGGGGTGCCAGAAGAAGAGAGAGAGCAAGATATTGAAAACCTATTTGAAGAAATAATGTCAGAAAATTTCCCCTACCTGGTGAAAGAAATACACTTCCAAGTCCAGGAAGTGCAGAGAATCCCAAACAAAAGGAATCCAAAGAAGACCACACCAAGACACATCATAATTAAAATGCCAAGGGCAAAAGACAAGGAGAGAATTTTAAAAGCAGCAAGAGAAAAGCAGTCAGTTACCTACAAGGGGGAACCCATACATCTATCAGCTGATTTCTCAACAGAAACTTTGCAGGCCAGAAGGGAATGGCAAGAAATATTCAAAGTGATGAATAGCAAGAACCTACAGCCAAGATTACTTTACCCAGCAAAACTGTCATTCAGAATTGAGGGTCGGATAAAGAGCTTCACAGACAAAAAAAAAAGCTGAAGGACTTCATCACCACTAAACCAGTATTATATGAAATGCTGAAAGGTATCCTTTGAGAAGAGGAAGAAGAAAAAGTAAAGATAAAAATTATGAACAACAAATACATATCTATCAAGTGAATCTAAAAATCAAGTGAATAAAAAATCTGATGAAGAGAATAAACTGGTGAATAGAATAGAATCAGAGGCATAGAAAGGGATTGGACTGACAATTTTCGGGGAGAAAAGGGTGTTGGGGGTGCGGGAGGAGACTGGACAATAATCGTACACCTACGGATGAGAACAGCAGGCAGGGGGTAAGGACAGAGGGTGAGGTGGAAACTGGGAGGAGGGGAGCTATGGGGGAAAAAAAAGAGAAACAACTGTAATAATCTGAACAATAAAGATTTTTTTAGGACATTTCTTAGCCCTTCAGCAGTAGACCTTCATTTTTTTTTCCTCCAGAAGTGTGGTGAAAAAACCCTAAATTGCCTTTTTGGATTCTTCTTACGCAAGTTACTAAGAATATTACCAGTGGCATACAGGGAGCTTAGCTAATGAGCAGTAAGAAAAGGTGTTTCCTCTGTAGTTCACTCCGATCACCAGCTCCACCCCTGCCTCTCCAATCCCAGCTCCATCCCAGCACAGGCCTGTAACCTCTGGCCAAGGATGAAGGCCTGGGCAGAGGACCCCCAAACCCCTCCAATCGCTGGCTTCACAGAGCTCAGGCCTCTGCGATCACTGGCTCTGATCCTGCCCCCTGCCATCACTGGCTCTGCCCTTGCCCCACTGGCAGCCTCTGGCCAAGGCTGCAGACTTAGGCAGGGGACTCCCAGACCCCTGCTTTGCCGCCTCTACCAGTGACCAGACCCCTGTGATTGCAGGCTCTGCCCTGCCACTCTGATTGCTGGCTCTGCGGAGCCCAGGTCCCTGCAACTTCTGGCCTTGCACCTGCCTAGGCCTGAGGCCTCTGGCCCATGCCTTATGCCTGGGTAGGGCATCCTCATCCCCCTCCGAACAACGGCTCTGCCCCTGCACCCTCCGATCACCGGCTCCACCCTTACCCATGCCTGAGGCCTCTGGCGAAGGCTACTGATCTGGCAGGGGACCCCCAGCCCCCTCTGATCACCTGTTCCACCCCTCAGGCCCCCACCTCCTCTGTCACCTGCCTGGCTAACAGGCCTGACCACTTCAGTGGCAGGGTTGAGCCAGACTGGGTGCCTCCATCTTGTGTCCATGGTGGCGGCCATATTGTGGCCATGGGGTCGGCCATCTTTGTCACAAAGTGATGCCTAATTTGCATATTACTCTTTTATTAGATAGGACTAGGGTCCTATCTAAATTTGTGCACTTGGGGGGGTCCCTCAGCTCGGCCTGTGCCCTCTCGCAGTCTGGGACCCCTCTGGAGATGTCCACCTTCTGGCATGCCTGGCCAGCCTGGGGGAGGGGCTGAGGGCCGTTCTCAGGCTGCCCACAGCCTGTTCAGGGTTTGGGTCCCTACTAGGGTGCTTGGTCAGCCTGGGTGAGGGGCAGAGGGCTGTTTTCAGGCTGCTCACAGCTCCCATTGACCAAACGTCCCAGTGAGGCTGGCTGGAATCAAGTTTTTGGGGTTTATTTATCTTCTATAATTGAAATTTTGTTACTTTGAGTGGAGGCCTAGGCAGGGAATGAAGCTTCCTGTTTGCTTCAGCTCTGAGGCTTCTATAATTAAAACATTTTTGCCTTAAGCAGAGAGAGGCCCAGCTGGCCTAGGCAGACAGTTTACTCCTAGAGCCTCCTGTTTGCTCTAGCTCTGTGGCTGCCGGCCTCCATCTTGGCTGGATTAATTTGCATACAGTCACTCTGGGGGCATGGCTGGGGGCATGGCTTGGCTGGTGGGCATGGCTTAGGTGTCTCAGAGTGATGGTTAATTTCCATATTACTCTTTTATTAGAGTATATATATATATATATATATATTGATTTCAGAGAGGAAGGGAGAAGGAGAAAGAGATAGAAACATCAATGATGAGAGAGAATCATTGATTGGCTGCCTCCTGTATGTCCCCTACTGGGGATGGAGCCTGCAACCTGGGTATGTGCCCTTGACTGGAATTGAACTTAGGACCCTTCAGTCCACAGGCTGATACTTTATCCACTGAGCCAAACCAGCTAGGGCTAAAGGACTTTTTAAGGAAGGACCCTGCAAACCCCAGCAGTGACTCTCATATCATCAAACCATGCTGCCCACCACTCTACTTAATACAGTCATCTGCCAACACTCCGGTGGTTGATTTAGCTCCAGGTTCACTGTGACTCCCAACACTATTCCCGTCATAATTCTGTGAATTCTTTCCATGTCATGGCCTCTTCCTCTCCATTCTGCACCCAGTCAGCTTCCAGGCTGTCCTGATGACCAGCAAGTGCCCCCTTGCCATGTCCACTGTTGTGTCCTGGGTCATCCTGTTAGTCCCAGGCTCTGTATCAGGGTTTTCCTCACACTGTTGACAGAAGGAGGAAAGGGAAACACCTACTGTTCTTGGGGATACAGGTGAGGTGCCCTTCTGAAAACAGGTCTGCTCAGTCACTTGTCTTGTTGGGAATGCTCAGTGATTCAGAGCCGACCAGGTGACATCTCAGCATGAGGTGCTGGGCCCTCCTGGCCTGCCATGTGCATGGGTCACACTCTAAACACCATCATTTTGATTTTTGACAGAATGCAGTTTTGTTTTGTTTTTGATGTTTCTTTGAGGAGTTCCCATTCAATTCTAGTGTGTACAGAGATATTCATAAAATACAGATTTTTTAAATATGTCTTTATTTTTCCTTTGACTAATGGTGAGTTGGAATAACAGAACTACTTACAAATTAAGTGACTCAACCTCATTCCTAAAACAAACATTTTATTTTAGGCATTGCAGTCTTTGGAGATTGCATAGGAGAGAGACTTCTCTTTTTAAAAAAATATGTTTTTATTGATTTTTTTTTTTTTTTAGATAGAGAGGAAGGGAGAGGGATAGAGAGATAGAAACATCAATGAGAGAGAAACATCATAAATGAGTTGCTTCCTGTACACCCCCTACTGGGGATCAAGCATACAACCTGGGCATGAACCAGCAACCTCTTGGTTCCTGGGCCAATGCTCAACCACTAAGCCACACCAGGTAGACGGCGGTCTCTTTTTAACATTAAATGAATGGGTGGGTGCCCAGCCAGCATGGCTCAGTGGTTTAGCATCAATCTATGAACCAGGAGGTCATGATCAGTGCACATGCCTGAGTTGCAGGCTCAATTTCCAGAAGGCAGCCAATCAATGATTCTCATTTAAAAAAAAAAAATCTTTATTGTTCATATTATTACAGTTGTTTTTCTTTTTCCCCCCCATAGCTCCCCTCCTCCCAGTACCCATCCCACCCTCTGCCCTTACCCCCCCCTACCCCATTATCCTCATCCATAGGTGTAGGATTTCTGTCCAGTCTCTTCCTGCAACCCCCACATCCCCTTCTCCCTGAGAATTGTCAGTCCACTCTCTTTCTATGCCCTTGATTTTATTCTATTCACCAGTTTATTCTGTTCATCAGATTTTTTTATTCACTTGATTTTTAGGATCACTTGTTGATAGATATGTATTTGTTGTTCATAATTTTTATCTTTACTTTTTCTTCTTCCTCTTCTCAAAGGATACCTTTTAGCACCTAATCTAATAAAAGAGTAATATGCAAATTAACCATCATTCCGAGACACCTAAGCCATGCCCACCAGCCAAGTCACACCCCCAGCCAAACAGAGCAGCTGAATGCAAATTAACCCAACTAAGATGGAGGCCGACAGCCACGGAGCTAGAGCAAACAGGAGGCTTCCATTGCAACTGCCTGCCTAGGCTGGCTGGGCCTCTGCTCAAGGCAACAATGTTTCAATTATACAAGCCATGCAGAGCTGAAGCAAACAGGAGGCTTCATGGCCTGCCTAGGCTTCTGCTCAAGGCAACAAAGTTTCAATTACAGAAAATAAATAAATCCCAGAAACCTGCTTCCAGCCTGCCTCCCTGGGATGTTGGGTCAATGGGAGCTGTGGGCAGCCTAAAAATGGCCCTCAGTCCCTCACCCAGGATGGCCACACCCCCATGGGGAGGGTTCCCACTGGGAGGCTTGGCCAGCCTGCAAACAGCCATCAGCCCCTCACCCAGGCTGGCCAGGCACGCGAGCAGGTGGACATTCCCTGAGGGATCCCAGACTGTGAGAGGGCACAGGCTGGGCTGAAGGACCCTCCCCTCCCCCGAGTGCACAAATTTTTGTGCACCGGGCCCCTAGTTTCATATAATACTGGTTGGGTGGTGGATGAACTCCTTTAGCTTTTTCTTGTCTGTGAAGCTCTTTATCTGACCTTCAATTCTGAATGATAGCTTTGCTGGGTAAAGTAATCTTGGCTGTAGGTTCTTGCTATTCATCACTTTGAATATTTCTTCCCACTCCCTTCTGGCCTGCAAAGTTTTTGTTGAGAAATCAGCTGAAAGTCGTATGGGTGCTCCCTTGTAGGTAACTGACTGCTTTTCTCTTGCTGCTTTTAATATTCTTTCTTTTGTCTTTTGCCCTTGGCATTTTAATTATGTTGTGTCTTGGTGTGGTCCTTTTTGGATTCTTTTTGCTTGGTATTCTATGCACTTCCTGAACTTGGAAGTGTATTTCTTTCACCAGGTGGGGGAATTTTTCTGTCATTATTTCTCCAAATAGGTTTTCAATATTTTGCTCTCTCTCTTGTTCTGACACTTCCATAATTCTGATGTTGGTATGCCTGAAGTTGTCCCTGAGGCTCCTTACACTATCTTCATAATTTTGGATTCTTTTTTCTTTTTGCTTTTCTGGTTGGGTGTTTTTTTGCTTCTTCATGTTTCAATTCTTTGACTTGATTCTTGTGATCCTCTAGTCTGCTGTTGGATCTCTGTATATTAATATTTATTTCAGTCAGTGTGTGCTTAATTTCTAGTTGGTTTTTTTAATATCCTTGAGGGTCTCACTAAATTTATTGGTGGTCTCTAGAAAATTCTTGAAAAGCTTTATAACGTGGTTTTGAACTCTATATCCAGTCATTTGCTATCCTCCATTTCTGTCATTTGTGAACTGTTTCTTTGTCTCTGCCTTTGGCTGCTTCCCTGCATTGATAGAGTGGCTTTCTGTGCTAGGTGTCCTATAGGGCCCAGTGGCTCAGCCTCTCCAATTACCTGAGGTGGACACTCTTGGTGCACCGTTTTGTAGGCTTTGTGCACAGTCTTGTTGTAGCTAAGCCTTGGTTGTTGTTGGTATCACTGGGAGGAATTGACCTCCAGGCCATTTGGCTATGAGAATCAGCTGTGTCTATGGTGGGAGAACTTCTGTGCTGGAGACACCCTTATGGGGCAAGACTTGCTTCAGTGGGGCTTTGGTGCTCACTGAGTCTGCCCCTGAGTGTGACCCTTTTGGATCTGAGGAGTTGTAATCTGGTTGGTCCCACTCTGACCTGTGGGTAAATTAGCTCTTGGATCTCTAAGGTGGTGCTAATTTAGCCTTTGCCTGAGGCTACCCAGCCTTTTATATGCAAAAGCCTCTGCTTGCAGCTTGGGTAGGGTGGGGTCTTGGGGAATCAACAGGGCAGAGCAAACAACTATGGCTGATTCTCAGCCCTTCCCTAAGAGGCACAGGGTCTCAGAAAGCCGCTCTGGAGTTCCTCAAGGTGCCAGACAGTCCAGCTTCTCCCTGTATGAGTCTGGATCCCCAGAAACTTGCCCGGAACTGGAGTTCAGAGGTGTCAGGAGCTTGTGCCTCCCTCTGGATTGAAAAAGACAACCATGTCTTTTGTTGCCAGCCCTTTCCAAGAGCCCTTTCTTGGTGCCTCTATACCTCTGCACTTTACTTCCGCACCTCCTCTGAGTCTCAGTCTCTTTCTAGTTGTAGAATTTCCACTCAGCCACTCACCACTCAGGTCTGGGTGGTGTCCGTTTTTCCTTTTCGTTGTGGTTTTGAAATGGTTGTGCAAGGTAGCAATTTTAGGTGTTTACCTATGCTGCCATCTTGGTTTTCTCCAGATATTTTCTTAATGTCAGCAAGATGTTGATATTCAATGATTCTCATCATTGATGTCTCTCTCTCTCTCTCTCTCTCTCTCTCTCTCTCTCTCTCTCCCTTCCTCCCTGAATTCATTAAAAATATATTTTAAAAAATAAATAAAATTAATGAATGAGTGGGGTGGGGGCAGGGGAGAGCCTCTGTATTGAGTAGCTCAAAAAGAATCTATGTTTGCCTGAAGAAGGCTGTAATTTTATTATGGCAAAAGACAGAAAATCTGTTAAATTTAAGTAAGGCTCTTTCTTCTCTTCTAGATTCTCTCATCCTTGTGTTTGCCAAGTTAATAAAATATCCCTCCACTCCCTTGTCTTCACCAGGACTCCTCACCCACCATCGTGGGCTACTTCCCCTATGGGTTTTGTCATTTAGCCCTCTGGATAGAAGTGGCTCCTTTAACTTCAGCCCTTGCTTTGCTGAGTCTGGGAAGGTGGAATTAGACTGCTCCCTAAATCTGGTAGGAGCCCTGGACCCCTGCTCTAGCCCACATTTAGATTCCAGCCTTCCAGAATCCTGATCTGCTGATCCCACCTGTGCAACTGCAGGAAGCTCCAAATGTCTCAGTTATACTTGAATTCCGCACTGGGCTGAGAGCTCTTCGCTGACCCACTATCTACTTACTTGGGTTCTTATACCAACTTAGTCCTTGGTGGAATACCAACTTATCACTAGTTGTGAGACCTGGGACAAGTAACCTAAACTTTCTGAATCTCTATTTTTGTTTCTTTTCTTTTTTATATCAAAATATTTTATTTATTTCCAATTACAGTACTAAACATCTATGCTTCACTTCCTCTGTGTTCCATGGCATACATTAAGACAACCAAAGAAAGTTTTTCTATATAACTTTCAATAGGAATTGAACATGAAACCCATAGCACATTCAGAGAGTGATGCCATAGTGAAGTAAACCAACTTAAAAACAAAGTACAATAAAGAAGGAGGAGGAGGAAGAGGAGG
>PVJC01035810.1:0-18046 GCA_004026665.1 Murina feae | reverse complement strand
CCCCTGCTGCCTTTTTCCCACTCCCCGATGCCCCGCAAAGGGCCTGGGAAGCCCGCCAAGCAGGTCGCCAACCCCCTGCCACCTCTTACCCGCTCCCCGGCCCGCCACCTTGCTTTCCCACTTCCTGGTGCCCTAGTGCCACTTCCAACTGCCAGCATAGGCAGGCAGTTGCAACAGAACCCTTAGGTTTGCTCAAGTTTCGTGGCTGTTGGCCTCCATCTTGGCTGGGTTAATTTGCATACAGCCGCTCTGATTGGCTGTTGGCCTCCATCTTGGCTGGGTTAATTTGCATACAGCCACTCTGATTGGCTGGTGGTGATGGTCACATTTGCATGTTTTGCTTTTATTATAGAAGATTATTACTTAAAATATTACAAAGAGTAGTACATATGTCTCTTTCCAAAAATCGGGACTTTTTTAAAACGGTGCGGGACGCGGGACAAATTGTTAAAAATTGGGACTGTCCCGCCAAAAGTGGGACGTCTGGTCACCCTATTTACACAGCTATTCTCTTTTTCCTTGGATTCTATGAACTACTCCAAATCTTTTCAATAGATTATTTGATTTAAGTTTACCAAACTCAGTTTCTGTTCTTGTAAACAAAGACCCTGATGCAGTCTGGATTTACATAATGAGGAAATACATTAAGAGGTAATTTAAGCCATCTCTAGATAATTATTAGGCAAAATTAGACATGAATGATCTCAAAGAGGCAAAAATCTGGCCTTGCTATGCAGAAATAATGCATGCCACAATGTCACCTACTAAGAAACTGAATGTACCTACTATGAAATTCTTCCAAGAAGTTCTCCCTTATGTATGATTTAAAATTCTCAATTTTTGGACTGTATCCATTTAATGCTATTATCTCATTTCAGATTTATTATATGCTTATCAGGCAACAAGAATTGGCAAAATGTTATGTAGAATGATGAATAAATATATGAATGTTCATTATACTCTGTTCTCAACTTTGTGAAGTTTGAAAATTTCTCTAAGTTGTTCTTTTTAAATGTCAATGATATGTATAACATGGTGGCAATATAGTATATGAGACAAGGTCCTACTTCAAGGAATGCATGAGGTAAAAGAAAATACAGAACTCTTGGTCGATGCAGAAGAGGTTTTGTGGGCACAGGTGTGAAATAAGGGTCCCTCATGGGGGGATAAGGGAGCCAAACGAACACACAAATAAAGACGAGTGAGCTCCGTGGGGTGGGTGGAGGGCTGCATGGTAGCCGTTCACAAGTCTCCTACTTTAACACATGTTAGAGGACCCTTTGCTTTTGTTAAATCTGATTGCGTGCAGCTGAGCCAGCTGGCTGCTGGGCACCAGTCATGAGAGGACAAATGGAGAAAGAGGAATGAGTTTTACCACAACACCCCTGGGCGGGGTGGAGGAGGGGGACAGGGGACATGCTCTGAGTGTGTATATAAGGAATCCATTGATAAGCTGCTTGGGTTGGGGAATGAGACCTTCAAGAGACATGCTCTGGCAAGAGTAGGTGACAGATAATCTTATCTGCCTTCTAGATAGCATACTGCTAAGAGCTGGCGCTGTCATTGAATGACCTAGATTTGAATCCTAAATCCCTCTTTTTTTTTTCTTTTTTTTTTTTTTTTAGTTTTTCAAAAAATTTTGATTGTGGTAAATTATACATAACATGGAATTTACCACTTTTATACAGTTCAGTAGTGTTAAGTACATTCACATTATTGTTCACCAATCTCCAGAATTCTTTTCCTCTTGCAAAACTGAAACCCCATATATCCATTACACTCCCTCCTCCACCGGGCCCCTGGCAATCACCATTCTACTTAGTTTCTATAAATTTGACAATTCTGGGTGCCTCATATAAGCGGAATCAAACATCACTTGTCTTTTTGTGACTGACATTTCACTTAGTGTAATGTCCTCAAGGTTCATCCAGGTTATAGCATGTGTCAGAATTTCCTTCCTTTTAAGGCTGAAGCATTCCACTGCGCAGAGAAACCACATTGTGTTTATCCAATTATCCATCAGTAGACACTTGGGTTGCTTCTACCTTTTGGCTATTGTGAGTAATGCTGCTGTGAATATGGTGTAGAAATATCTCTTTGAAACCTTGCTTTCAATTCTTTCGGTTATGTTTACAAAAGTGGAATTGCTGGATCATACGGTCATTCTATTTTTAAGGTTTTGAGGAACCACTACACTGTTTTCTGCAGCAGCTGCACCCTTGTACGTTCCCATCAGCAATGCATGAGTGTTCCAATTTCTCCACATCCTCGACAACACTTGTTATTTTCCTTTTTTAAAGTATTATAGTCATCCTCACAGGGTGAGCTTGGAAGTTGGACCACTCATATCTGATTTGAAAATGTAAAGCTATAACCTGTGGCCGAAGGCACTGAAACTCGCCATAGTTGGTGGAATTGAAGATGTCGCTGCAGAAGGTCGCAGACCAGGGCCAGAGAACCCGAAAGAGCCAGTGAGAGCCATGGCTGCCCAGATGAGGGAAGTACAGTAGAGCCACACCCAGAAAACTGTGCTTAGCGAGGGCTGCTTTCTACCACAAGGATGTAGAGAAAAGGCTGGCAGAGTACAAAGAGGAAGCGAAGTTATTAAAAGAATGGAGGAATTGGTCCATCGCAAAGACGAAAGCTCTAAGGGGTCATCTGTATCCACTGGTTACAAATATATGATGAGCAAAACCAGCAAAGGCATTCTTTTTTGAAGAAAAGAGATGTGCTAAGTGGGGAAAATGTGCTGGCAATATTGCAAAGACTTAAAGGAGAATCTGGGTTCAACATTAGACAAAAAATATTAAAATAAAGCTATACGAAATGAGGAATAGTTTTACCAGAGAGGGAGGAAGTACTATTTTTAGAACTCCCTCAGCTGAAAGTAGTTTGTCTTATTGGAGGGAAAGTTCAATCTTTCTACAGATCAATCAAGTAACAGAAGAATGTTCAATCTCTGGCGTCTTTAATTTTTCTTTTAACTTTGCCATTCATCGTGAACATTTCCCTATTCCCAACTGATTCAGAAAACATTCAGCACTCGAGTTCAGCATGTCTGATCTCAAACTAATCCTCTTCCCATGCCACCTCTTTAAACTCGACCCTGACCTCCATGGCTTTCCCGGCCCAGCTGAGCGGCTGCCATGCTGCCTGTCTGCCCGCTCCTCCTCCTCTTCACTCACCCAGTGGCTGGTCTCTTCTGAACTGCTCTCTGAATCTGCCTCCTCCCTTCACTCTCAGCTACCTCAGATCTGATCCTTGTCAGCCTTCTCAATAGTGTGGCAGCAACTTCCTCACCGCCCTCCCCCCCATCCCTCACTGCATACCCAGCCCTCCTGAGCCCAAGACCAGCCCACTCACTGCTTTACAGCTAAGCAAGCCCCAAACCCACCCACAACTCCTGGTTTCCCAAAAAGTAGCCTGAAAACCTTCAAGTGGCCTTCAAGGCAAATTAAACTCCACCCCACAAACAATTACCCCTTCCAGGACTCACCATTCCTTTTTTATAAAGTTACAGTACTGACAAAACAATGTTAAAATGGTGGCAAAAATTCCCCACAATTCCATCAGCTATTTCTCCCAGTGTGTGCCCATGGTACACTGGTTCTTGTCCATAAGCTCAGGTCATGTTTACTGACTTGCAGTAGTGATATTGGTTGGACTTGGAATCCTCCTGTCTTACTTAACACGATATCATGAACAATTTCCCATTCTCTTCTAGTCTTTTTCTGATCTCCCTTCTGACTTTTGCTATTGAAAATGCTGCGAAAATGCCATCGTGGGGTAAAAATATACTGATAGGCTGATAAGTTTATATCTACAAGATACTAGTATATTCTCCATAGTTTCAATTCTGAGTCAAGGGAAACATGTGCTTTGACTATTTTTATACTATGTTTTTATTGATTTCAGAGAGGGGAAGAGAAAGGGAGAGAGATAAACATCAATGATGAGAGAAAATCATTGATGGGTTGCCTCCTGCATACCCCCACTGGCGATCAAGCCTGAAACCTAGGCATGTGCCCTAACCAGGAATCAAACAGACCTCCTGATTCGTAGGTTGACAAGACCTCCTAGTTCATAGGATGCTCAACCAATGAGCCATGTTGGCTGGGCTCTGATGATTTTTTAAAAAGGAGAAATACCTGTTTTTTCACTTTTTTTTTTTTTTTTTTTTTGGCTCTTTGGATTTCTCTTCCTGTGAAAGCCTACTAAATTCCTTCTCCATTTTTCATTGGGTTGTGTTTTCCTTCCAAAGTTGAGGATTTTGTGTGTGGTGGGTTTTAACCTGTCATTGCTGTGTGTGTGGTACTTTCCCACTACAGATCTCTTGCCCCTGCACACCCCCTTCAGTCCTAAGTCAGAAAACTAAATATCCTTTGTCATGTCACAGAATGCATCCAATTTGCTGTCTCACTGGGTGCCTTGCGCCATCATCCGTTTCCTCAACTGGTTATTTCCCTTCGAAATGGAGCGAGGCTTACGTGTCTGTGCTTTAGCCTCCTAACATGTATAATGATGAATACCATGAATAATGTGGTCTGGGTGAGAAACAGTTGTGGTGTGGACCCAGGCACTGGCATGGGCATAGGAGAGGCTGATAGATACACTTGAGTCATAATGAAGGGTTAATATCGTCAATAGATTACGTAAGAGATTAAACGTGGAGGCTGAGAGCAAAGGAGCCATAGAGATTGACCCTGGGATTCCGGTCTAATAGCTGGAGAGGAGAGCAGGTTGGGGGGGCAGTTCAGCAAAAACAAGGTTAGTGTGGCAGCTCTGAGGTACCCGAGAAACAGCCCGAGGAGGTGAGACGTTAGAGGGTGGTGCTCAGACTTGGCAGCAGGTTTGGAACTAACAGCAAATAGATGATAGTCAAAGCCAGGGGAGAAAATGCCATCCCCAGGAAAAGAGTGTGAAGAGAAAAGAAGGTGGCTGAGGCCTGCACCTGCGAGAGGAGGAGCCGATAAAGGTGTCTGAGAAGCAGTGGGTTGAGGCCAAGAAAATAAAGTATTTGAACAAGGAGAGAGCATGAAATATTGCCCAGAAGGAGAGTGAGGTGAGGACTGAGGGCTGACTGCTGAATCTGGGAGCCTGGCAGTCACCTTACCAGAAGCAGTTTCAGTGACGTGCCCAGTGTGGGGAGTAGGTTGGACTGAGTTGGGAAATTAATGAAATGTGAGGAATAGGAGACAAATCTGTCAAGAAAGCCAGTTGTGAAGTTGTGAATAAAGAGTTGAGATATAGGGAGGTGAGTAGAAAGGGTGTGGAAAAGAGAGAGAGAGGGAGAGGTGGAGGGAGAGGGAGAGGGAGAGGGAGATGAGAGAGAGAAAGGAGAGAGAGAGAGAGAGAGAGAGGTTTTGTTTTCTTAAATAGGTGATATCTGAGCATGGCAAATGCTGACGGGGTGGGCCATGAGAAGGTTCCAGGCGTGGGTTCAGAGCATGAGAAAAGGGTTTGACCTGGGGCAGGAGAAGGACCACCTTCCTAGTCACAATAGAAGGGAGAAGGGAGAAGATGGTGCAAATGTAGGATGCCTGTAAATTAGATGGTAGGAAGGTGGAGGGGTCCCATCCAGTAGGAGTAGAGTCAGGGTATGGGAGCCCCTTACACATCCCACATGGATCAGGGGTCCTGTTCAGGGTTCAAGTTCTGGAGAAGGATACACACAAAATGAAGGGAGAGAGACTAGAAGAGAATCAATTTTGAAACTGGAGGACCAGGCGTGGAGTCTATCTCTAGTGGATGAGACTGCCCCTGCTCTGGCCTTCCTCAAAGCTTTTATTAAGGCAATGGGGAAACAACCATATCCTTAGGGCAGGAAATTCCAACAACAAACAGGCAACAAGAATTTACATATCAGTAACAGGTGGAGGGCTTCTTTAACTATCAATGTCTCCATCTAAAGGATGAGTGAATAGCTAGACCATTCAGAGCAATTAAGGTCGACCAGCCTTCAGGCACATTTCTCTATTAGTGACAGTGATGGGTCTCCTGCATCAGGGGTTCTGGGCAAGTTAAGAGGCAGGAAGGGAAGCAGGAGGAGAGAAAGTGTAATAAAGTGGCTCTTAGATTAAGAAGAGTGATGAAAAGGGGCATCTCACAAGATTTCAGAATACCAAATATAAAAAGAAAATCTTCAAAGAGAAAAAGAGAGAGAGAGAACCAGATTACCCACAAAGGAATGACAATCACATTAGCATCATCTCTCTCATCAGCAACACCAAATTCTAGAAGACAATGGAATGCCATATAAATAGTTCTGAAAGAAATTTAATTTTTGAACTCAGAAATATGTACCAAGTCAAGCTTCCCATTCAAATGGAAAGCATAAAATAAAGACATTTTCAGTCATCCAAAGATTCATAAAGTTTACATTACAGACATGAAAATTTTATAGAACATGAATTTCAGCAAGTTAGAAAATGAGTCCACGAGGAAGAGACGTGATACTAAAAACAATGACTAGCAAAGAAACGGGGCCGAAGGGTGCACTTATAATAATTGCTGGCTATTTTTTAAGATAGTCTGAAATTCAAATTCAAGTGATGTGAACTTGAGAGATGGTAGAGAAGAGAGGGAGAAGGACAATGAAAGCCCAAAAAGTTCTTGGTCTTGTGCAGGGCGTGGCTACTGAAACAGAAACCAACTACCTCTGGATATTAACAGAAAAATGAGTGTTAAAAAAGGTAAGCATAATCCTAGAAGAATAGATGATATATAAATTCTATGTGTTTTAATTCCTGTAGGGATAAAAATGGAACAAGAAGAACCCTATTAACTCAAATAAAGTAAAATATTTTTTAAAAAGAGAAAAAAAGGAATAACTCCATTTAGAAATAGAGAACCCCAAAGAAGATGATATAAATTGTTGTAAACCTATCTCATCAAGGAAAGTGGGGGTGTGAGTTACTAGAAAAACATAATAAAATATCTGAGTAATATGTCCATCCTGATAAGAAGGTGTTAAGAAACATGTCTAAAACTATCTTTATTAATACATATACTAGTTACTACCCTGTTTCCCCGAAAATAAGACAGTGTCTTATATTAATTTTTGCTCCCAAAGACACACTAGGTCTTATTTTCAGGGGATGTCTTATTTTTTCATGAAGAAGAATACGGTACACATTTATTGTTGAACAAAAAAAAAGGAATTTATTACCTGTGTGTCCACACAATGTGCCCAACTCCTGCCCCACGGGACTCACTGTCTAATTGTGAGTCAGCCAGACTCCATCAGGGCAGAGCGAGCAGCAGGCGGCAGCTTGTCCTGGTGGCAGCGTGGGCTCTCTGATTAAAAGAGACCTCACACTTCCTGTCCCTCTGGCTACGCTGTGGCCAACAGTGAGTTGCTCAGTGGCACCTGCCTTATGTTCGGGGGAGGCCTTATTATCGGAGATGTCTTATTTTTGGGGAGGTCTTATTTCGGGGGGCCTTATATTTCAGCGAAGGGCAAAACTGTAAGCGGGTCTTATTTTCGGGGTATGTCTTACTTTCGGGGAAACAGGGTATGACTGCATAATTAATTACCACAAAATTAGTGGCATAAAACAACCATTTATTTTGCTCATGGATTCCATGGGGGAGGAACTGCGACAGAGTCCAGTGGAGGCGGCCTGTCTTTGCTCCTGCTGTTTGCGGCTTGGGTTGGAAGACTCAAAAGCTGGCTCCCTCACGTGTCTGGCAGTTGGAGCTGGCTGCTGACTGGGGCCTCCTTTCCTCTTCGTGTGGACTGGGCTTCCTCACAACATGGTGGCTGGGTTCCAAGGGAAGCATACCAACAGAAAAGAAGCCAAGTAGAAGCTGGGAGTCACACAGCATCGCTTTATTCTGTTTGTTCGATGTGAGTCACGAAGGCCGGCTTGCATTCCAGAGGAGGAGAACCGAGCTCCATCTTTTGGGAGAGAAGAGTCAAAGAATTTGTGGGCATATTTTAAAAACATCATAATAACCAAGTGGAAATATCTACAATAAAACTGAAACATTAAAACTTGAATTCTACAGCAAAACATGATAATATTTTAAAGAAAGATAATTGACAGGCAGACTTTTAAACAATATTCGTCTTAGTGACTTGTTGTTTGTTGTTAAACAACTCTTTGTTAAGTTTTGTAAGTTTCCTTTTTTCTAGCGCTCACATCATGTCAATCTATCAGTATTACAGCAAGAAAATCTAGCTACTTGCTGTTTACAAAAGATATGAACAAGACATAATCAAAGAATAAATTAAAAGGACTAAAAGTTTTTAAAAGGATATAAAATATATATATGCTAGATATCCTAAGAAACATAACTTAGGATGAAAATATTAAGGCATTTCAAATTCACTAACCTTATATCTAATCAAGCAAATATAAGTTAAAACAATGAGATATCAAACAAACAAGATTTAAAAGGGCTAATGGTGTCCATTATTTGCATGGGTATAGGAAAATAATATGCATTCACTATTGGTGGGTGGGTGTGATTATACAGCCTTCTAAGGACTATTTGCAGAATCTGTCAAATTTAAACCCCGTACACTTTGGTGCAACAATTCCACCATTATGTATTCAGCCTACATACATCTTTACTAATGCATTACTATGTGAATACTATGCAGTATTTTTTACAGGGAGATTCATATATAGTGATATGGACAGACTTTCAAAAACACAATGTTAAGTGAAAAAAGTAAGCAGGAAAACAACACATACAACACAGCATGAAGCCCTCTTATTTTTTAAATTATATGACTAAATTATGTATCCACATCTTGTTTATGTTCATCCATATGCAAATGCAGACAAAAGTGTGAAGAAAGATTTACATTAAACTGATAACAGTGACTTCCTCTCAGGACTGCAGTAGAATTAGAGGTTTAGAATAAGATGGTAGTTTAAACTTTTCCCTCTAGACCCTGCTATATTTTGGATTTCTTAAAAGCAAAATATACATATATTAGCTGCATAATTTAAAAAATTAAAATGAGCCCTAAGTGGTTTAGCTCAGTGGATACATCGTCGGTCTGCAGACTCAAGGGTCCCAGGTTCGATTCCAGTCAAGGGCACGTACCTTGGTTGTGGGTACATACCCAGTGAGGAGTGTGAAGGAAGCAGCTGATTGATGTTTCTCTCTCATCGATGTTTCTCTCTGTCCCTATCTCTTCCTCTCTGTAAAAAAATCAATAAAATATTTTTAAAAATTAACATGAAAGTTTTTTCTTGTTTTGTAATTTTATTGGTAACTGCTTTATTGAGATATAATTCCTATATCATACAATTCATACATTGAAAGTATACAGTTTAATGATTTTTTTTTGCATATTCACAGTTATACAGCCATCATCAAAATCAATTTAGAGCATTATCTTCACTCTCAAAAAAAACATGTACCACCTGGCCAGTGTGGCTAAGTGGTTGAGCATCGACCTATGAATCAAGAGGCTACAGTTCAATTCCTGGTCAGGGCACATGCCCAGGTTGCAGGCTCAATCCCCGGTAAGGCTGGTGCAGGAGGCAGCTGATCAACGATTCTCTCTCATTAATGATGTTTCTATGTCTCTTTCTTCCTCTCCCTTCCTCCATGAAATCAATGAAAAACTATATTTTTAAAAACCAGCAGGTACCCTTTAGTTACCCCGTATCCTTCCATGTCCCCAGTCTTAGTCAACCATTAATCTACTTTATGTCTCCATAGATTTGCCTATACAAGCACTTCATATAAGTGGGATCACATTTGTCGTTTTTGTAACTGGCTTCTTTCACTTGGCAAGTTTTCAAGGTTCATCTGTATTGTAACATGTATCGGTACTCCATTCTTTTTTATGGCCAAATGCTATCCCATTTATGGATACATCACATCACATTCTATTTATCTATTCTGCAGGTGGCAAGCGTTTGGGTTGGTACCACCTTTTGGTTACCATAAATAATGCTATTGTAAACATTCATGCATAAGTTTTTGCGTGGACTTAGGTTTTTATTTCTCTTATGTATATACCAAAGTGTGAAATTGTTGACCTATGTTTAATTTCTTGAGGCATTACCGGATTGTTTTCCAAAGTGGCTGTACCACCAGAAGTGTATGAGTGTTCCAATTTCTCAACATCCTCACAATATTTATCATATGTCTTTTTTATTATAGCCATTCTGGTGGGTGTGATGTGGTACCTCATTGTGGTTTTGTATATCTCTGGTGATTAATGATGTTAGGCATCTTTTCATGTACTCATTGGCCATTTGTATGGCCTCTTTGGAGAAACGTTTATTTAGATCCTTAGCCCATTTTAATAGGATTAATTGCATTATTGAGTTATAAGTTTTTTATATATTCTAGATACAAGTCCCTTTATGATTTGCAAATATTTTCTACCATTTTGTAGGTTGTCCTTTCACTTTCTTAATAGCATGATTTGAAGAAAAAACTTTTAAATTTTGGTAAAGTCAAATTTATCCATTTTTCCTTTGTTGCTTGTACTTTTGGTATCATATTTAAGAAATCGTTGCCTAATCAAAGGTCACAAAGATTCACCCCTATGTTTTCTCTGGAGAAATATCTATTCATGTCCTCTGCTCTTTTTGTTTGTTTCCTCTGCTCATATTTAATTGGATTGTTTTCTTTTAATTCTTTAAATTTTTAGTAAATTATAGTTGGTATTTAATATTATATTAGTTTCAATTGTACAACGTAGTGATTCAGTATTTATATACCTTACAATGTGATACTACAATAAGTCTTGTAATATCTGCCACTATACAAAGTTATTAAGACATTGACCATATTCCCTGTGCTTACATCCCAGGGATAGCATGTTAAGTAAAATAAGTCAGACAGAAAAAGACAAGCATTTCATTTCACTTACATATGTAATTTAAAACAAATAAAATGAATTATTTGACTTCTTGATGTTGAGTTGTATGAGTTCTTTAATATTTTAGATATTAAACTCTTTCACATATATCATTTGCAAATGTATTTTCCCATTCAGTAGGTTGCCTTTTCATTTTGTTGATGATTTCCTTTAGTTTTTAGTTTGATATAGTCCCATTTATTTATTTTTGCTTTTGTTGTTCTTGTCTGAGGAGACACATCTAAAAAAAAAAAAATCATTGCTGCCCTAACTGGTTTGGCTCAGTGGATAGAGTGTTGGCCTGCAGACTGAAGGGTCCCAGGTTCAATTCTGGCCAAGGGCATGTACCTTGGTTGTGGGCACATCCCCAGGAGGGGGTGTGCAGGAGGCAGCTGATCAATGTTTCTAACTCTATCCTTCTCCCTCCTCTCTGTAAAAAAATCAATAAAATATATTTTTAAAAAAACAATAAAAAATCATTGCTAAGACCAATGTCAAAGAGTTTACTGCCTATGTTTTCTTCTAGCAGTTTTTAGGAGGTTTTGTTTGTTTTTTAATCATCACCAGAAGATATTTTTTCCACTAATTTTTAGAGAGAGTAGAAGGGAGGGGGAGAGAGAGAGAAACATAGATGTGAGAGATACACATTAATTGGTTGCCTCTTACATGCACCCCAACCGGGGCCAGGGATTGAACTTGCAATCCAGGTACATGCCTTTGACCAGAATTGAACCCATGACTCTTCGGTGTGCAGGCTGACACTCTAACCAGTTAGCCACACCAGCCAGGGAACTTTTAAATGTTTTATGGTTTCAGGTCTTATATTTAAGTCTTTGATACTTTTTGAGTTAATATTTGAATATGATATGAAATAAGGGTCCAACTTCATTCCTTTGCATATAAATATCCACATGTCCCAGCACCCTTTATGGAAGAGACCATTCTTTCCCCCACTGAACAGTCTTGGCACTCTTGTCAAAAACATCAATGTATCACAGATATAAACCTTTGTTTCCGGGCAATTTTATTCTGTTGATCCATATATCTATCCTATACCAGTATCACACCATCTCAATTACTTTTCATTTGTAGAAAGTTTTGAAATCAGAAAGTGTTTGCTATTCTGGGTTCCTTGAGTTTCTTATGAATTTAGGATCAGTATGTCAATTTCTACAAAGTAGCCCTCTGAGTTTCTTACAGGGATTGCACTGAATAAAACGAAATTTTAAATGGTAGATATTATTATGCTTCTGTTATTGTTCTATGGGAAATGATAATAAAGTAGCATTCACCAAGCAGTTTTATCAACTCAACTTTGGGAGTTCATAGATGTCAGTTGTGTCATCATCTGGATTCAGAGTTGCCAAATTCTCACTACAGTGCTTCCTATGGGACCTTTTAAAGCCATGCTCCCTCCTCTGTCCCTGTTCTACTCTTCCAGGTCAGGCATCCAGCATTTCTAATCTACTTACTGAAGCATCTTCCAGAAGTCACTCTAGTCTCCTCTAAACCTTATCAAACTTGAAGTCAGGATTATCTCTCTAAACAAACATGACCTTATCTCTTCCTTTTGAAAAACATTTCAATAACCATTTGTGTCCATCATGATAAAGTTAAACTTCTTAGCAAATTTACAAGGCTCTTTTCAGTCTCACTTCTACTCACCTGCTGTTACCTCCTATCCCTCCTCAGTAGTACAACCCAGCCCTATAGTTCAGGCATGCCCAAAGTCTACAGTCCTGAACACACCAGCCACTTCAATGCCTCTGCACACATGTGACCTTTGTCTGGAATGTCTTCCCTTCTCATCTCTCTGGAAACTTCGATTCGTCTTTGAAGACTTGGCTCAAACATCATTGCCATTCTTCTGTTGATATGATGATGATGATGATGATGATGATGATGATGATGATAGAACAAGCATTGGATTAAAATTTAAACCATAAGAAGTAATTAAAGTAAATCTCATACTCTCAACTTCCAGTTTTGTTCTATCAGTTTTTTCTTTATATATTACTAGGGGCCCGGTGCACGAAATTTGTGCACGGGGGGGGGGGGTCCCTCAGCCCAGCCTGCTCCCTCTCACAGTCTGGAACCCCTCAGTGGATGTCCTATGATGGCCCCAGTCTGCCAGGCGCCTTTTGTGTGTGTGTGTGTGTGTGTGTGTGTGTGTGGCCACTGGGGACCTGCTCCCAGCCGCATCTGAGGCTCAGAGCAGTCCTCCTGTGTGTGTCTACCTGCTGGGGGCCTGCCCCCAGGCACACCTTGGAGGCTTGGAGCAGGCACCCCCTCTATGTTGATCTCTCAGACTCTTGCCCTCCCCTGCATGTTGTTCTCTTTTTTGAGTTGTGGCCAGGGCTGGGTGCTGCCTGCCTCCCAAGCTTGCCTACTGCCCATCTTCCTCCAGCCACCAGAAAGCAGGGAAAACCCCGCCTCATGGTCAGGCCAGCCTTTTCCTGCTCCCTGATCCCCGGAAGGGACCTGGGGAGCCGCCAAGCAGGCTGCCGACTCTTTCCCATTCACCAGTCCCCTGCTGCCTTCCTTTCCCACTCCCCGGTGCCCTGCAAGGGGGCTGGGCAGCCGCCAAGCAGGCCGAGACCCCCCGCCGCCTCTTTCCCACTCCCCAATGCCCCTCAAAGGGCCTGGGCAGCCGGCAAGCAGGCAACCGACCCCCCGCCACCTCTTACCCGCTTCCCGGTGCCCTTCAAAGGGCCTGAGGAGGTGCCAAGCAGGCCCCCGGCCCCCACCACCTCTTTCCCACTCCCCGGTGCCCCGCAAAAGGCCTGGGAAGCCGCCAAGCAGGCCACCAACCCTGCCACCTCTTTCCCACTCATGGGTCCTGGGTCCTGCACTGTTCTGCTCTGCAGCCACTCTGTGCACTCAGGAGATCCCTCAGCCTGGCCTGTGTCCTCTCACAGTCTGGGACCCCTTGGGGGATGTCCACCTGCTGGCGTGCCTGACCAGACTGGGTGAGGGGCTGATGGCTGTGTGCAGTCTGGCCAAGCCCCCCAGGAACGTCTCTCACCCCATTGGGTTGTGGCCAGCGTGGGTGATGGGCTGATTGGCGCTTTCAGGCTTTAAGGCTGCCCACAGCTCCCATTGACCCAATGTCCCAGCAAGGCTGGCTGGACACAGGTTGCTGGGGTTTATTTATCTTCTATAATTGATGCTGTTCATTTAAGCCGGCTAATGAAGCCTCCTCTCTGCTTCACCTCACCTCGCGGTGTCTATAATGATACAATGTTACTTAGTGGTGAGGCCCAGGCTGCTGTTTCCTTCAGCTCCCAAGGATTCTATGATTGTTATTATGTTGCAAACATCTGTTTTGCAAACAGCGGAGTGGAGCGGGCGTTAGTTTCACTTTCACTCCTGCACAATGGAAGCTGCCATTTACTCAGGTCCGTGAGTGGCGGCCTCCATGTTGGCTGGGCTAATTTGCATATAGTCGCTCTGATTGGCTGGTGAGCATGGCTTACCCCGTCTTGGAGAAACAGTTAATTTCAATATTACGCTTTTATTAGTTAAGATTAGGTGCATGCACATTTATGGTTATTATATCTTCATAATTACTGTCTCTTTTTATCATTATGAAACATCCTCTTTTTCAGTCAGACTCTTTGCCTTGAATACTATTTTACTGATATTTTTATCGCCACTCTAGCCTTCTTATGCTTAAGGTTTACATGATAGATCTTCTGTTATCTACTGAGGAGATAGTGTATAATTGGGCCTTGCATTTTTTTAAATCCTCACCCAAGGACATGCTTATTGATTTTAGAGAGCAGGGAAGAGAGAGAGAGAGATAACATCGACGTGAGAAAGAAACATCAATCAGTTGCCTTCCTGTAGGTGCCCTGAACAGGGATCAAACCTGAAACCTAGATATGTGCCTAACTGGGAATCGAAACCACAACCTTTCAGTGTACGGGACGATGTTCCAACCAACTGAGCCACACCAGCCAGGACTGGGCCTTACATTTTTGTCCATTCTGTCAACCTCTTCCTCCAATTAGAATGCGAGTCCTTTTCATTTAATACAATTATTTATATATATAGTTAGACTTAAGCCTATAATATTACTACTTGTTTTTCCTTTCTTTTATTTTTTTCTGCTTCTTTTCTTTCCTTTTAATTAACTGAATGTTTTATGATTCAATTTACTTTTTCTATTGGCTTTGTAGCTATCTCTTTGCCTTAAATTTTATTGCCCCAGGGTTACACTATACATCCATAACTTTTCATACTGCTAAGAGTTTGTATTGCACCACTTCACATAAATTGTAGAAAGCTTGCAACTACATAAGTTCATTTATATCACTTGGACTCCTATCTCCTTTCTTGGATTCCTCTCCCTACTTTCCAGTGACTGTGGTTGCCCTGAGCTATGTCCTCTGTTCATCAAGCCAATAATATTGCAGATTTTTCTGCCAGAATTTTAGCTGCGCTACATGCACAGACTGGGGCCTGCCTTCGGGCTAAATGCTACTTCAGAAGAAAGAAATTCACTCTGCGATGTCCTTTTCTTCCAAATGTCAACTTCCCTCCAGCATCTGCCTGCTTGTTTTTCATTCTACAGTATGTCCAGGTAGCTGATTTTAAGATTTTTGCCTGGAGTTTATGGTTGGATTTATTACTAGATATTTATGGATTTATTCTAAAGAAGTCTATGGTCAGAAAGAAAATGGCTAGGATTCCTTGATCCTGTTGTTAATAGGGTTTTTATTTTTAGTCCAAACAATAAGGAATTTTCTAACTCCCCATGTTAGTCTTACTTTGTTCCCTTGCTGGGAGAACCAATCCTCAACACATATCCAAGTGCTATTAATGGGTTATTCTATTTAATCCTCACAGCTCCTATGGGGGGGAAGATGGCCTTATTATCCCCGTTTTACAGATGAGAAAACTTGAGCACGAGAGGTGAAGCTACATATCGGAGTCACTGTGCATGAATGGTATTCAAATGGGTAGCTCACTCCACAGTCTGTTTTCTTTCTTAATCTGGCTATGAGACCTGGCTTGCAAAGAAGGCGAGGAATTAGGACCAAGGCCATAGCTGCAGAGAGAAGATGGACAGAGTCATCTGTGACTTTTATCTTGGCCTAGTTCTCATTAGTCATCCAAGTCAAAGGCCTATCCCAGCGAGGCATAGCCGACAAAATCCACTCTAACTACAGAGAATTACGTGGAAGAAGAGTTCAAGAGGATGTTAGGAAGTTGGCAAAATTCCTAGGAGGACCAGAGGATCCACATGGAGGCTATATGGCTACTTCCAATGCTCACAGCACCCCAGACACTGACCTGCCCTTTGCCACTCTCCTTCATGCCCTGATGGCTCACACCAGTGGGTGTGTGAGATCCTCAAGTCTCTCACCCATGTCTCATGCCAGCTGTGAGGGAGGCTGTGAGAGAACATTTCTGATGGGACATCCCTGGACGTTGGAAGGGTGTTCAAATGGTGCCGGGCAACCCAAGACTTCAATCGATGTGCACATTCCATGTCAATGAGCCACTGGGCAGATCCCGTGTGACCTGCTTTTCTCATAATAATCTCTCCCAGCAAGAGGCCAGAACAACCCCTTCCTGTGCTGCCTGACTTCAAGTTCCCCCCGTTCGGAGAAAGCCAAACTCTGTAGCAGACAGTTTTATAGGAGCATGACTCATGCTGGTTTTCGTTTAACTGTTATTGCACCTTGGCGATGATTAAATGACTGCATGTGGAATGTAAGCTAGATTTTCTAATCAATTATAATAAAAATTGGATTCTAAAGATATGCTTGTTGAAACTCTCAATTTGTTCAGCATCACCTCCAATTGCTGGCCGAGACAAAGGTTTTATAACAGCGCTTCCCTGATTCCCAGGACTCTGCGCTGGGATCTGGGCCGTGGGGGGTTATCTAGCCAAAAGGGAGTGTCTGGCAGTTCAGTGGGTTATGTGCTTTCCAAGTGACCTTTGGAATTTTGACTGAAAATGGTAGAGACGGAACCAGTGGAGGGATGTGAAAGGGGATAACCCTGCCCTCCCCGAAGTCCCTGAACTGCTAAATCAATATGGACAGGAAACTCAATCCCATATTTGAGGGAAATGGGCTCATGTTGTATAAGAGTTTTACAGGAACTGACTGGCTTATAAGTTTTATTGGAGATAACAATGGGAAAAAAGTATTGTTTGGGTTTTTATGATTATTTAATTCTGTTCCATTATATAAAAACTAAACTCCCTTCTCATTACCCTAAGGCTAGTGTTTTCAGGGTATATTTAGCAATCATAGGTTTCAGAATTTTTTAAGCAGTCCCCAATTTCTTATTTAATTATTGTTTAATTCTTTAAATATATCTTAATGTATAATTTAAAATTTTATAAAAATTGTATTTATTGATTTTAGAGAGAGAGGAAGGGAGTGAGAGAAAGAAACATTGATTTGTTGTTTCACTCATTCATGCAGCCATTGATTGATTCCTTTCCTGCATGTGCCCTGACTGAGGATCGAACCTGCAACCTTGCTGTAGCAGGATGACACTCCAACCAACCGAGTTACCCAGCCAGGGCTAGAATAAAATTTTCTGACCCACTTGCAAGACCTGTAGTTTCCCTGTTTATGTGTCCCTTTGAGATGTTCTAGGCAGAGATAAGCATGTAGGTAGAGCCTCCCTCTTGTTACAAAAATGGAAAAGTACTCTGCACTGTATATGTGTGTGTGTGTGTTTATGTATATATTAGAGCTCTTTTCGTATGTGTTCACACAGATTTTCCTCCTCCTGTTTAACAGAAACACAAGGATTATTAACCAGCTATCTCATGGTTATTTAACTAGTCTTCTATTAATAGACGGACAGTCCATTGTTTCCAGTCTTTTGCAATTATAAACAACTGGGGTCCATGGGAAGGGGGGGTCCCTCAGCCCAACCTGCACCCTCTCCAATACGGAGTTCTTGGGGACTCTCACAATCCAGGACCTCTGGTTCTTAACCGCTAACCTGCCTGCCTGCCCTAACCACTCTGCCTGCCTGATCCCCTAACTGCCCTCCCCTGCCGGCCTGGTCACCCCTATTAACTTTCTTTTTTAATCTTATCCCCTTCACACACAATTGTATTTGACTTCCTTATTGGCTTCTTCCTCTCACACAATTTTTCTCCTTTATGTAACACTTTTCCTACTGACTCATCATTTATAAACTTTTCTTTCCTCCTTATTTCCTACTTCTGTTCCA